>WBNH01007092.1:0-60564 GCA_013401255.1 Urocolius indicus
AGGCTGAAGGGTCTGTCCTAGGGTGATACTGAGGGGACTGTCCTAAGGGGACACTGAGGGGACTGTCCTGGGGGAGCCGTCCTTAGAGAGCTGAAGGGACCCTCCTGGGAGGCTGAGGGGACTGTCCTAGGGGGACACTGAGGGGACCATCCTGAGGGGACTGTCCTGGGGAGGACTGAGGGGACCCAGGCTGAGGGTACTGTCCTGGGAAGCGAGTGAGGGGATCCAAATCCTTGGGCTGGCTGAGGGGAGCCTGTGCTGGAGGGTGAGTGAGGGGATGCAAGTCCTGGAGTGAGGCAGCTGAGGGGAGCCTGGGCTGCAGGGACTTTCTTTGCTTTCATGCAAACCTGTAAAAAACATGGGGACTGGATCTTTAAGGTGCTTTCCAACCCAAACCGTTCCATGATTCTGTGCCTGAGGAGAGCCTGGCTTTGGGGGGCGGCTGAGGGGACGTGGTGCTTGGTGGGTTGAGGAGATCCAGTGGTGAAGAGGAGAAGCTGGCAGGCACCATGCTGCCGCCGGCCCAGACACTGATGTGCCGGAGGCCCTGGAGGAAGCACAGCACGGGAGAAGGTCCCACACGCTGTGACAGTCCACACAGAGTCCCCACACTGTCACGGTCCGTGCATGCAGGCTGGCTCAGGAGCTCTGTGGGCTGATAGCCCGTGGCCCTCTGAGGCTGTGCCAGAGTGCAGCCCGTGCAGCGCAGCGGGCGGCCGGCGTGCGTGCCAGCCCCAAGGACGGCGACCGCTCGCCGTCAGGTTCCAGGCGGCGTGAGCAGCTCCAAGGACAAGGCAACGGGCAAGAAAGGAGTGCGTGACACGCAGCAGTCACAAGCCAGCTATTCCCATTGTTTTCCGGCAGGCTTTGTACCTTGTCAAACACACGTGGAAAGCCTCCCGCTGCTCAGACATCCCAACCCGGAGGAGCAAAGTCCGTGCCAGTGGGCAGCTAGGGAAAAGGCTGACAAACACCAACACCCTCTTTGCACAAGGCAGCCCATCCCGGGCTGGGCTGTGAGGGTGAATCGCTGCCCCTGCACCTGCGACGTGCCCTGGGTAAAGAAGAGTCGTGCTTTTATCCCAGCCTTCTTGTTCTAGGCTGTCCTCTTGTTTGTTCGGGACAAAGACACAGGGCAGGGAAGCGCTTGTGCAGTGTTGTCTGGAAATAACTCCTGTGGGAAGCTGCTGGCGGGGCTGGTTGCTTTGCTAGGGCAGAGCACAGCTCAAGTGCTCATGGCTGCGACCTGCAGGGCCGTAGGTCCGCGGGGGGTTGCGGAGGAGCAGGACGGGTCACGGCGCTGGGGCCCCACAGCAGAGGCTGACACGAGGAGGAGAGATGGCAGGAGACGTGCAGAGGGAGGGGGTCAAGGGAAGGACAGGGCTCGCACGGCGTGTGGCAGTGAGGTTATTTCTGGTGCTGCATGCACGTCCTGTTAGTTCCCCTTCGCAAGCTGTGCTCTTCGCTAGGTTGGTTTGGTTTACTCTGCTGCCTCTCCCCTCTGCAAATGTCTCAAGGACAAGAGCGGGGTGGGAGAGCAGGCTCTGCAGAGGGATGTTTGGAGGAGGGATCTGTGGGCTACCTGAGAGTCAAGGTCAGGCAGGTCAGCAGTAGGACAGAAACTCCTCAAAAGCTGTGTGAAAATGGTAAAGTCAGGAAAAGCGTGAAGGAGCAGGGTGCAGGTGGTGTGTGCAGGGAGGAGCAGGGTGCTGGTGGTGTGTGCAGAGAGGCAGCAGTGGGTGGGGTGGTGGTACTGAGCTCCAAAAGCAGCCTGATGCTGGCTGAAACGGCAGAGTGAGAGAGGAGCGTGCCAACGGCTGCGGGGCATGTGAGGCAGGAATGGAATCGTGAGGGAGGAGATCCCAGAGCTCCTGTGGTGGACACTGCCAGATCCCAGGCAGGCTTCTGGCCGCCAGAGCACATGGGGTGAATCAGAGGAGCAATCTGCATGATTAAGCGGCAGCTGAGCGCTGCAGTGAGGAGCTGTCAAGGCTAATATCAGGAGGCTATGTGTAGGGGACAGTGGGTTTATTTGCCACGACAGAAAAGGATTTGAAAGGGAATTACAAGAAGCTCGTACTGAGCCTGAGTTGGCAGCGAGAGGAGCTGGGAAGGGTGCCAGGAAAGGCTGAATACGGAGCACAGGGGCCGCTTCTGCTGTCGAGCGGTTGGGAGCGGGCACAGAGGGCAAGAGGGCACGGGCAGCCAGCTGGGCAGGACGTGATTTGGGGAGGAAATGACCAAGCAAAAGCCAAACCCCTGGGAGAGCAGTGCAGAAGGGTTCAAGGTTTTGTTCTTGAAGGCATTCAAAGGCCTGGGCTCAGCATATCTAAAAGATCAGCTAATGCTCCAGGAAGATGATGATGATGGCACTCCTGCTGGCTCCTGGGGCAAAACAGAGCTTTTACCATCAGGGTGAGGTTCATCTGTGCAGGACTCAGCAGTTTCCCAGGGGCCTGCTAGGAAACTCCCACGGGAACTCTGAAACCCCATCAATCTTTCCCCTTCCCCCCATCCACAGGCAGAGCAATCTGCCTTTTCCTCAAACACCCAGTCTGTGGGGAGGAAAACATTTACACTGATGCCTTTAAACTCCCCCCCAAAGCTTGACAATCCTGCCAAAACAGGAGCTGCAGACAAAGACCCTCAGTGAAAGGGGGCAAGAAAGGATGGAGCAGGGCAGATGGCACAGCCTCAGTGAGCTCTGGGAGAGCAGGAAAAGGGACAGAACAAATGAAGGAAGCCTGGATGCCTAGAGCATGCCCAGGAGGATGGTGAGGCTGGCTGGGGGAGGTGAGGTCACAGCACTGAGCCACCATTCTGAGCCCCAGCACGCAAAATGCAAGGTGTGAGGGGAATGGCATCACCCACACGGGTCAGGGACACTGAGGTTGGCAAGCCCTCAACTGTAGCCACTGTTGAAACAGTTCTGGAGCTTTCCTTGGGCTCCAGCCCGTGCCCTGGTGCTGTGGTTGGGCAGCATGTAACGCTTTGCAGTGGATCAGGCTTCTCCTTCCTCCGCTTCACATTGTTACCTCATGATTTGCGACTGCCCTGTAACGTCCTGGCACATCCTGATAGGAAAATGCAAATGCTGCACTTCCTTGGCATGGCCTGACCATTAATCTGCCTCGCAGAGATAACAGCGAGTGTGTGTGCTGAGGGCATGCTGTTGCTACAGCCCTGTTGTTCAAATACAGCCGTGCCCTTATGCCTCGGTGCGTGGAACTCGGATGAAAACAAGATGGAATTGCTCGCTGCGCTTTGGAATCCGTCTCCTCTTACACTCACCAGTGAAACCCGCTGACCCCGCATGGGACAAGGGCAAGACCCTGTGCAAAATGGGGGCCTGTATGTATTACCTAAAATACAGAGTGGTCATGCCTGGGATCTAAAGGTGATGATGGCCAAGGGAGTCTGACTTATGCCTGCTGCCTTACCCCTGGGCACTGTTAGGACCAACTGCATTGCCATCAGCAAACGTCCCAAGCAGAAGAGAGCTGAGCAGCCCTGCCCGTGGCCACCTGAGGCAGCCTCCAGCACATGGCTGCACTGGTGCTGGCTAAGCTGGCAGCCCCTCAGACCTGACGTGGTTCAAGGGGTTGTGGCAGGCATCTCTGTCCTTGGGCATGCTGGTGGACAGGAGGCCTGGAGCAGCAGCCAAAAGTTCCAAGGTGGTCGCATCAGGACTCCCATAGCACTAAGAGGAGTGTGATGTCCTGCTCAGCACCACAGTTCCCTGCATTCATTTAGCTCTGGTTCCTGTGCATTCTCTGTCAGCAACCCATGATTTACATCACCTGTTTGCCACTTGTAAGGATCCTACATGGCTTTAAGAAAGGAGATCTTACACCAAACACTGGGGAGGTGTTTGTGAGACCACAGCGCGTTATCGGTGGCACAAAGAGGGGTTCCTGGTTCCTGCTAAGCTCCTGCCCTGCTGCCAGCCCGGCAGCGTGCCCTTTGCTGGGCTCCGAGGGAGCCTGGGCACCTGGAATCACCTGAGCTCTGCTGTCTCTGGTGATTCCACACCGCTTCCCCCGACAAGGCTGGTGGCAGGTTAAGGGCCAGCTGCTCCCCAGGGCTGGGGCAGCTTTAGCTGCCTAGCAGCTTGTCTCTAGGGAGAGCAGGGAGATCATCAGTCCAGAAGCAGAGACATGCCAGGATGTGCAGAGCCAAGTGGTGCTGAAGGCTGAATCCAGCTGCTCTTATTCACCTGACAGCACCAGGTCCAGTCAGGAGAGCTGCTGAGCCTGACCCATGCCAGGAAAGACACGGTTGTGCAATGGGGTGGCATTTCCCTGCCACTGTGCAGTCACTAAGGGGACAGGCCTGTTTGCTTCCTGTTTACAGAGCATTTCACCAGTAGCTTTGCAGCCCTCTCTCATGAGCTGCAGACACCATTTCCAGGCCACGTTGGCATGCCACGGCAATAAAACTTGCCACAGCTTTTTTTATGGTCTGAAATAAAGAGGCTCCCCAGCAGGTACTGGGCTGGCTGTGCTGAGCCTGGGCTTGCCACACCATCACAGAATGGTTTGGGTTGGAAGGAACCTCAAGGCTCATCATGGGCAGGGACAGCTTCCACCAGAGCAGGGTGCTCACAGCCACGTCCAACCTGCCCTTGAGCCCTTCCAGGGATGAGGCACCCACGGGTTGTCTCTCTGTGCAACCTATACCAGGGCCTCACCTCCCTCACAGGGCTGAGCTTCTTCCTCCCATCTCATCTCAATGTGTCCCCTTTTAGGCTGGAGCCCTCACCTTTGTCCTGGCAGCGTGGCGGTGCAGGAGGCTGCATCGCAGTGGGCTCAGAGGAGATGCAGCCTCAGCCTCCTCTTTGCTGCTGAAAGCCCAGGGAGGCTGCAGCCACTGAGGCACAAGTGAGGGCAGATTGGGAGGGTGCCCAGGCGTGTCATGGGGGTGAAATTGCTCCACAGAGAATCTGGACCAGCAAGGTACAAGCTGCCTTTTGCCAGCACGTGTGGGAGACTGAGCCTCGCTGGGACACGGGGCTGGAGCTGGGGTTCCACCACAGTGACTCAGAGGGTGGTGCCTCGCTTTCTGGGTCCATCCTAAAGTACTGCAGCTCATGGCCTAACACCAAAGGCATTCACTCACCTTTCCTTCTGGCTGCACACACCCACACCATCTCACGCAGGTGACGCCTGCAGTGGGTAGCTCACCGTTCCTTCACCGTACCGTGAGCGCTGCCGGGCTGGCTCCTGCTGGCTGAGGGAGGGCTTCTGCCAGCCTCCATCGCACTGCAAAGAGCGTGTGCTTCACGCTGTGCTCCTGAACAGCCACAGACACTGCCCAGCTGCACCAGTAAGAGCAGCAGCTCCAGGCACGGGGCTGTCACAGGGCATTAGTCACATCCTCAGGCACAGGGAAGCCGGGGAGAACAAGCCTCGTGGAAGGCACTTCACGGGCTCCTTTCGCAGTCACTGTTCTTCCTCCCTGTGGAACAGAGTCACACAAAACCCATAAGTTTCCTGACCTTTACCCAGCCCTTTCTTTCCCAAAGTGAGGCGAGTGGCTTTGTTCTGTGAGGTGTGCACAAAGCCCTCTTTAGCCAGAACAAGCAGCTGCTGGGGAGCAGGCCAGGATCACTTCCCACTGTGCCAGGTACTGGGCAGCCTGGAGGGCTGGCACCGGCTCCCCAGGACAGCGTGTGTCCACCAGCCTTGAGCTCGCCCTTCATTCCCTCCCTCTGCACTACACTGAGCAGCAGAACCCCCCTTCCAGGACCCAGGCTCCAAGCCTCTGCGGCTTTGGGAGCTCTGCAGCGCAGCTCTCGCCAAACTGGGACCTGCGGAATAAGCGCCTTGTGTGCTGCTGTTTGCTCTTTGTGCAATACCCCTTTGAGTACACTTCACAGTATCTTGGCTGATAGGGTCAGAGATACTCAGCAGGGTACCTGAGCACTGCAGTGCCACAGGCAGCGGGTGAGCACTGCCCGAGGGGACCCACGGCACCGGCACCCGCACAGGCATGGCAAATATTTATAGAGCCGTCACGCCTCGGGGCCCCGGCGGGAGTAAGGTCCAGGGCACTCACTGCTCAAAAAACTCATGATAAGAGCCAATCCCTGCCCCAAAAGAATGTGGCCCCAGCTGGGGCTTCCCCCTGCCCCGGGGGGATGGTGGTTTGCTGCCATGCCCTGCCTTGCCTGTGCCCCCCGCTCTCAAACCTGCTGCCTGCAGACAGACCGGTTGTGGGGCCGGTGGTGGGGAAGGGGGAAGCTGTGTTGGAGTGGCTGGTGGTAGGGAAGAGGGGAGGCTTTGTTGGAGGGTTGCCAGCTGCCTCCTATTTGTCTGACAGGTTGAGGACTCTCTGCTAAAATGCCTGGCTGAAAGGTGCAGCATTCCTGAGGTGGGCTGGATCCAAACCAATCCATCCAGCACGAGGGATGCTCTCTGCATTGAGAAGTAGCTCTTCTCATGGAACAACCTTTTCCCCATTACAAGAACAGCGTTTCTGGTTAGGTAGAAGCACAGGAAACATCCAATCTCTATTCCTCAGCTGTCCCAGGCAAGTCATTGCTTCTTTCTCCTGCAATTCCTTGGCTATCAAGTATTGCTGCTTCTCCAGGCGTGTTGCAGGCATGAATCCAGTCAACAGAGGCACGACGTGGGTGTCCTGCCTGGGGTGGGATGGAACCACTTCCTCACTGCTGGGCACAGTGTGAACCACTGGTTTCACAATTAGAAGAGGTCTCAGCCCCAGGAGGCAGAGCCAGTGGCTGGGAGTGAGTAAGGCCAGCAGTGGGGACGGGTAGCAGTTTCTGGTCAGGACAGCCCAGCATTGCCTGCAGAGCAGATCCTGGAGGGGACAGGCAGGGGTAGGCTTGGACCTCTCCCGGGCTGGGACTGCAGTGGCATCAACAGGACTTGTCTCTGAATACGAGCCTGTGGGAATGCAGCCTTGGGAGTAGACAAAGGCTAGTGCTCAGCAATCCAAGTGCCTGTGGGTTTCCCCAGCTTACCCCTGTTCCAGCAGCTAGCCCATCACAGTCCTTGCTGGGCCACATGTGCAGGAGCAGTACTGGCATGAGGCAGCCTGAGGAACGTGTGCCAGGGGCTGGGATGGCACAACAGGAGCCTTTCCCTGGCTGAAGGCGAGTGGCACGGAGCTGAGCCACGCCAGGCACACTGCTCAGGGCTTGGCAGCCCCTGCTCACCGGGAATGTCCAGCGGCCTGGGTTGCCAGGCTGTTTATCTGAGGGATGGCAATGACTAACATGTAGCTATCACCTTTCAGAACTCTTAAAAATAGAAGCTGAAGCAGTGCTGCACGTAACCCGTAGCACGTAACACCTTCCTGGCCCAGGGGAACACATCAGCCACAGCAGCAACAGGACGCGAGTGTTTTGGAAATCAAGGCTGCTCCAAGAGAAGTGTAATTACAAGTTATTTATACAGAGCCTTTTCCCCTCGCACAGCCTGCACAAGAAGTGGATCAACAGAGTCATTCCCCTTTCACGGAGGCAGAGTTGGAAGAGGATCTGGATCCTTCAGCTGATTTCAGCCGACTCCGTTACAGCTTCCCTGCCTGCTGGGTCCAAGAGAGCCCTGTCTCTGTGCACATCCAGGATTCATCATTTAAGCTTTCAGACATTGAAAGCTCCCTGTGGAACAGCTGCTTTCTGCCAGTTCTTCTTTATAGGGGTGAGACAATAACCCCTTCCCTGACTCCTTGCAAACCGGTGTTCCCCAGTGGTGTGTTTCAGCAGCGGATCCAGCACGGGCACACGCGGCCTCTCGCCTCCAGTCCAGCCTGTCGTGGTGTGGGGCACTGCACAACGTGTCAAGCAAGCCAGGCAGCTGAGCTGGCGTGTCACTGCTGCACAAGGAAACGAAACCAAACACACATTTATGGAAGAAGGCCCGTTTTTTTGGCACCAGGCGAGGATTTCCTGGCTGACTGCTAATACCAAAGTGCAGATCATCTCTTTTATGTTAGCAGAGGGAAATCCCAGCCATTCGTGCCACAGCATGGAAACACTGGGCTCTAAAAATAGCCTTAAAGAGCTGGGCTGGAAACAACACCACAAATGACAACCAAAAGCTCCTGTTTTCATTCACTTGCTGTTTTCTGACAGCTGGAATGGCAAACTTAACCCCAAGAGCTCATCTCAAAATGACAGGGGCCTGAACAAGGCAAGGTGAGCCCATCAGAAGAGCCAGGTGGCTGGTGTGGGATGGCTGCAGGAGCCTCTCCTCCCTGCTTGGCACGGCTTCTGCCACAGCCCCGTCCTTGGTGAGACAAATGAGGCCACTCTCCATTGACTTGGGAAGTGAGGACAAGCAGGGAGAGAACTCACAGGCTACGGAGAGTCTGAGTTGATAAAGAAGACACCCCAGGTCTCTCTTCACTCTGTTTCTCATGGATCTCCCTGTCCTCCCACACTGTGTGTTTCCCCCAGATGGGGAACTCCTTCTTCTCCTTTAGACCCAGGTGTATTCAGAGGCTTGACAGCATCCCACCTCCCTGGGCATCCCTGTGCTCAGCCCCTGTCACACTGCAGCAGCTGCCACACCAGCCAGAGCCCTTCCTCTTGAGCCAGTGAATGGAGGGGAGGTGGACTCGGCCCGTGCTGGGGACCCTCCTGGCTCCCAGCACACACAGATGAGTCTTGAAGCCATGCAGGAGACCCCAGGGCTGTGCTCACTGCCCACCCTGCAGCTCCTGCTCAAGCCCAGCCTCTGCTCCCACACACGGGTCATTGAAGGCCACCCACACCAAACACACCAAACACACTAGTGTTAGGTGAGGCACAGGTAACATCAGGCGGGTTTGGGCTGTGAGTTGGGCGTTTTTTGCTGTTACTGAAGCTACATGGCAACCAGTTCCCTACAAGTGACCAATGACATCCCTCTGTCCTCTAATCCCACCTAAGGACGTCGGTGGTGGACACAGCACCGAATGACCACAGGTGGAACTCCTGAGGGAGAGTGTTACACAGCCCACTGCCCTTCATTCAGAAGGCCAGATACGTTGGGGTGCCCTGAGCAGGGTGTCCTGGGGGTGTCCCAGGGCAGGGGCTGGAGCCAGGCTCCCGCACAGCCAGCCTGCTGACCCTGGAGGCTGCAGCACTCGCCCTCCCCAGCAGCAGCTGCATCCCCTCCACATGAGCCCATATGGTACATGAAGCTGAGCAACGGATCCACATTTCCAGAGGAGAGGAGCTCTGCAGCACAGTGGTGACCCTGAGAATTCTGCGGGGAGGCAGCAGCCAGAGCTGGGGAGGAAAAGCCTGGGACGAGCCAAGGGGGAGACCAGAGGCTTTCCTGGAGGGTGCCAGGCCCATGTCTCCACATCCATGCTGCTGGGCATTCTCCAGCTGCTGTTTAGAGAAGGCTAGACAGGAAATTGATGCCACAGGGCAAATACTCACTCTTCCCCACCTTCCTCCCGAGGCCAGCACTGGCTAGACTCACGTCCTGCAGGGTGCTTGGCTTCCCCCCTGCAGCATGGCCAGGGCACGGCACAAGCGACTGCAGCGTGTGCAAGGGGGAAAAAACCAACAAGCAAAAGGCAGCTGCTTGCAAACCTGAGGGCCACAGAGCTCAGGGGAGAAGCTGCTGCTGGTGTTGCACTGCCAGCCAGGCTGGAGGGGCGGCCAGGCTGCAGCTGAAGCCATGGGAGCAGGGTGCTTGGCTGCCACAGCCATCAGTCAGGTTACCACTCCTGCCTTCTCCTTGTGCCCGCTGCAGGGGGACACTGGAGGCAGCAAGGGGTTGAGCTGTTGGAGGCACCAAGGTGTCTGGCAGCCAAGGTCCTGTCTCTCACCCTGCTTCTACCAACTCTGGGCTGGGGGTTCCAGCTCTGCAAGGGAGCTCAGCTCTGCCTGTGCTGGCCTCCTGCTCCCTCCTGCCCCCGGGGCTTGCATTCAGCCCTGGCTGTAATCCTGCCCCAGCCTGTCCCCTGGCCAGCAGACAGCCTTTCCTGCAAAGAGGAGTTATTGGGCAACAACCACCTATTGTGGCATTAGTGGGTTTAGCCCTGCCTGCTTCAGCTGTTGCAGCACTCCTGAAGTGTTATCAGTGAAAACTCATTTAGTGAGAGGCCTGGCAGCTTTTCATAGGGCCCCTGGTGAGGAGCTCTTAGCAAGGCATGCAGGGCAGAGGTGAAGCCTGCCTGCCAAGGAAGTGCTGCGTGCCTGAGAGGCAGAGGAGAACAGAAACAGCCCTGTACCTGCCTGGAAAGAGCAGCCAGCCTAAAGACACTGCTGTTAACGCTCAGCCTGGGAGTGAAGAGCAGGGCAGCAAATGCTGTCTGTACTGCATCAGGAGCTCGGCAGGGCTGCAGCACAGGACACACAGGGCAGATACAGGCAGCACCCTGCTGCCAACAGCAACACTCTCAACAAGCCAGAGGCCGAGCTCTGGGGGCTGCAGGAGCCTGGGTGAGCAGAGCTGGGGCCATCTGGGCAGGCCAGAGGAGCCGGGCAGCCTCAGGCTGTCCCCCAGCTCCCACCACACTGCTCAATAAGTGGATTTGCATCCTGGCCCCAGCAGCCAGGGCCTGGGGGCACATTCCTCCAAGTGAGCTGCACTCCATGCACACACAGGCTTGGCACTATGCATATTAAGGCAGCACGGGCAGCAAGTCCGTGACAGTACTGGGGTTACAGCAAATCCTTGCCCTGACACAGCCAGTCACAGTTTCAGACAGAGTTTTAGCACCAGCTCAAGGGAAAGGTTTGAGCATCTGTTCCTCACAACCAGGGGAAGCAAACAGGAGACTGGGAGCATACAGAAGCCTTGTTGGCACTTCTGGTTTCAGCTCACACTGTTGCTGGTTCTGCATCGCCCCTTGGCACGAGCGTCAGGCAGAAATGTCTCCGCAGGGCTGCTCTTGCCCACACAGGGCAATGGATGGAGGGGAACCTGCTTGAGCAGGGGCTGGAGGAGCTCTAGAGCCCCCTCTCTACCCTCACCATTCTACCATGAATTGTATTATCACTGTAAAAATAGAAACCAAGATAGTTCCAGAAATGCAGAGAGACAGGGAGCTCTCCATCACACACACAGGCCAACTTTCTACTGTGGTGTCCAGCGCCAGGACAAGGGGTGATGGGCACAAGTTGAGACACAAAAAGTTCCCCTGGCACAGGAGGAGAAAGTCCTTTGGGGCTGAGATGAGGGAGCTCTGGCCCAGGCTGCCCAGGGAGAGTTTGGAAGCTCCTTCCCGGGAGGTTTCCAACCCCACCTGGACACGTTCCTGTGCCCCTGAGCCAGGGGAACCTGCTTGAGCAGGGGCTGAAGCAGCTCTTCAGGGCCATTCCCACCCCACCAGCCTGTGATAAATCAGCAGGGAACCCCATTCCACAACCCCTCCTCAGCCCCAGCCCAGCACTGGCAGGACAACAGCCCATTCCAAACCCTTGCTGCTGTGAGCAGGAGAAGCAAGAGGGTCATGGCAGGAGCTGCAGCCGTCCTGTGCCCAGCAGGAGATAACAGGGAACAAGGGGCTCTCAGAAGCACAGCCAGTTACCCACAGCTCACGGAGGAGCACCAGCAGCTGCCTGCCTTCACACGTCTTTTCCTCTGGCTCAGCTATCTGGGTGCTGACAGAGGCCCCGGCCACGCTGCTCCCCAGCCCCTGTCCCAGCACACGCCCCAGAGCCTCAGCAACCTGCACAAACACCACCTGGGACACAGCAAGTCCTCTGCAGAGCTGCCAAAGAACATTCCACAGCTCAAGCAGTAAATGAAGCCTCCCCCCCCAGCCCCAGGGAAGTGCTGTGTGTGAGTGGGGTGATAGGAAGGGTTCTCCTTCTCCCTCTGAAGCTCCCCCAGCACAAGCGGGCAGCGACTGGGGAAGGTGAAGGAGAGTTCATTCTGCAGCTCACTGCCTGTTTATCTGTCTCAGCATTGTGGGGCTCATGCTGAAGATGTGAGGTGATGAAAAGCAAGCAGCAGCGTTTGACAGGTCCGGCTGGGGACCACGGGGGAGGCTCGTTGCCAGCAGTGCAGCTCCTCTGACCATCACCAGCACTGGGGGCCTCGCCACAGCCAGCTGATGCTGGGAAGGAGCCAGCAAGCTGGGCTGGGACACAGGGTGTGCTTTTAATGCACTTGTCATCTAGCTGGCATGCTGCTGGCAGTAATTGTTCCTTTTGGGGTGTGATAATGGCCTCCAGAATGGGGTAAAAAGAGGCTGACTCCTCTAAACATTTGGGAGGTTAAGGGCAATGGACAGGAATGAGAGAGCCAGCACCCAAAACACCTCCATCAGCAGGCTCCTGAGAGCAGGAGGCTCTCTGGGAGAGTGTGTCAGCCTCAGCTGCACACCTGAGGGAAACTCAGGGCGTTTGGGCTGACTGAGCAAACACTGAGCTCACGGGAAGCAAACAGCAATTTGATTCCATGGTGGTATTTACTGCAGAGCTTCCCCAGCCTGGCACGACAGGCTTCTCCACGCAAACCTGTGCTGGGGGCTGCAGGAATGACTCTCACACACAACTCGGTTGTTGAGGGTTTCTCTGGAGGGGATCCTGGCTCTTAACACATCTGTAAGTGGTTTGTCTTGGCAGGCACAGCAAAAGAACTCCTGCAAGGCTGTGGTGTTGAAACAGCACTGCATCTCAGTATCAGGCTTTACTTTCTCCATGAAGGGAAGCACATGAAATGCCTGACAAAGCCAGGCCTGATCCCCACTCTCCCCACAGCTGTTTAACTCCTTCCCCTGCTCCCCAGCTCCTCAAGCAGTGCAGCCTCTGCCCACACACAGCAGCTCTACAACTGAAGAGCCCAAACGGGGTGAATGCTTCAGGCTTGCAAGGCTAGATCTGAGTTTGTGGAGGTAAAGGTCTCTGTGCTTCCTGGAGCTATCCTTCCTTAGCCCTGATAAAACCGCTGCTCCTGCTGCTTTATGGCTGCACCAGCATCAGCTGTAACGGAGGCTGCAGGTAATAGGCACCAAAGGCTGCTATTGTGCAAGTGCCTGGCCGAGAGCTCTTCCCCTGCGCCTCCTGCAAAGCCTTGTTCCCGTGGCCTGCCCTTCACATGGGTGAGCACAGCAGCTCTGGCAGGGCACACAATTATCCGGGCTAATTTCACAGTGACTTCAGCCCAGTGAAGCTATTTTTGGCAGGAGTGACACTGTCTTGCCCTCAGCAGTGTCAGCACATCAGATTACCTCTCTCCTGGCACAAGGCTGATGCTCTCTGTGCTCTCACACTTAGGTACCACAAGCCCAAATATTCTTCCCCCAGGCTGCTTTCCTGGGAAATGTCACTACACAGACAGGTTCCTGCACGCAGACAGCAGCTCCAGGCTGGCTGTTGATGGAGGTATTGGCACTGCTCCCTCTCTCTGAGGCACCAGGCTTTGGGGGGAGGGCTTCAGCATGTGGATGAAGGCAAATAAATAAGGCCTGACAGGGAGTAAGCTTCTGGTGCTCCTTGGACGTCTGTACCAAGAGTGCTCTTTCCCAAAGGAAAGAGATGAGAATAATCACCCCTGGACAGTGAGCAGAGACACTGCTGGAAACTGAGGTGGCTTGTGCCCCAAGGGCCAGTTCTGCCAGCTCAGTGAAAGCTCAGCCAGACTCTGACATCAGCAGCACAACAGGCACAGACAACCAGACACTAGTCGCTACCCTGGATCCCTTTTTGGGGTCCCATGTTGACATCTTCCAAACACAAACCACGTCCAAGGGGGGTGCAGGAGGAAGGTTCCTGTGTGTAAGGTCCATAGAGAGGCTGCTCCAAAACTGAGCAGATGACAAAGCTTCAGCCCAGAACAGTGTTACAACAGCCATACCCAAATCACATCTTTCCCTTCCAGATCTAAACATTTGGAGTGTAATTATACAATGGTTGCAGCTGGAAGACACCTTTAAGCTCATGGAGTGCAGCCTTTTTCCCAGCCCTTTCACCCAGCAGCCCATTGCCCTAAGCACAGCCCCAGACAGGACAGCCCACTGACCAGGACACTAGTCCAGAAATGGAGCTTGATCCCTTGTACAGGCCAATAAACACATATGATCATGCAAACAGCTACTCTCTGGACCTCTGTTTCCCATCTTCTTTCCCAGAGCTGCTGCCCCTTGGATGCAGCAAGGCTGGAGGGGTCTGTGGCAGTCAGGGGGCTGCAGATACACCGCGTCTTCCACAGGCAGAACTGACCCAGCACATGCACACAGCAAACACATGACACACACAAGGTGAGGCCAGAAGGGCTCCAAGGCTGGAGGCAGAGAGCTAGCCAGCAGCTCTGCTAGGAATCACATGGCAAATGAGAGCACAGCCACTCCTGTGCTGTGCCTGCTGGGAGCACTGGTGAAGAGGAGGGGTTGCTACTACAGCTCAGTGGCATCCACAGCTCCCAAGGTGCCTGTGATCCTCCTTCCAGGCCCTTCTGCCCTGCCCAAGCCAAAGCACATGCAAGAGGCTGAGTCCCCCTCCACACTGCCCACATGGGCAAAGGATGGGCATTGGGAACAGCCTTTCAACAGGAAGGACCATCTCTGGAACAACAAGAGAAGGGCAAACAATAAAGGCTTGCAGGGTACAGCGCTGGGACTGCATGTCCTGCCCTGGGAGCCCACGTCCTGCCTGCCTGCTGGGCTTGTGTCAAGGCAGCTTTGCTCTCAGCTCCCAGTCCAGCTCTGTCTCTTCCCTCTCTCTGGCTGGAACAAGGAGGCCCAGCAAAGCCACTCAGAGAGGAATCTCTGGCACCAGGCAGTGCAGCCAAAGCCCCAAGGACTGGGGCGTCTCTGGACATGGGAGCAGAAACAGCTCCTGTCAGCAGCAACGGAGCTGCCCGGCCAGGAACAGGCAGCACCCTGCAGAGCTTGGCAGATTGCAGCTCCCACAGCGAGCTCAGACTGTGCTGAAGCAGCCAGAGCCTGTGCACAGGCAGTGTCCTCTCCTGGAAGCAGAGCCCTCGCTCTCCTGCTCCCAGAGCCACCAAGGGCAGAGCTCTCAAAACAACCCAAAGCCCACCACTCAGTTCCCATGGCCATGTCACTCCTTCTCAGCTGTGACTCTCCAATAAAGCTGTTTAACAACCTGGTGCTATTTAAGAAGGACACTTGGTACATTTCCATTGAGCAGGCAGCTCTAGGCGAGCACACAGCCTCTGGCAAGAGGAGGTTCCCGGGCAAGCCAGTCCATCATGGCAGTTCTGGACAACAGAAACACCCCAAAATAGCCAACATCAACCTAGTTCTGTGTAAGCATTGCACAGGGGAGTGGGCAATAGCCCCACTGCTGTCCTCAGCCCCGTGGGACCCCGTTTCGGGGCACTGGCCAGGACCAAAGGCTCAGTCCAGGCTGGGATAGTGCCAGGGAAGGCAGGAGGAGCCACAGGAGTTTGGGAGCATGGCCTGGGGGGATACCCTGACTGTCAGGCTGCAGCAGATGGCTGGAGGCACTGCATGACAGCATTCTGCAGGCATGTGAGGAGCTGCACAGGGAATGGTGCAGACGGGCTGCAGCGAGGACACGCAGTAACAGGTTCAACTCCCAGCAAAGGAAAGGTCAGGCTCATGGGCAGGCTCAGGCAGTCAGGAGGCTTCCCTGCCTCCCAGCTCTGGGGGAGGCTGGAAATACACTGCACTGACTTCAGCCAGGGTGAACTGAGACATGAATCCTGCCTCGGGACAAGCAGAGAGATCTTCATGGTACATGAAGCATACTCCTGCTCCTCCTGGGCAGGGAGGAGCTGTGACCCAGACAGCATGCTGCCAAGTGATGTAAGTGAAGGCTTGGCACAACCCTGAAACCAGGGAAGCCTTGGTACAAGCCTGCCAGGTAAGGAGGGAGAGAGAATAGTCATCACGTAAGGAGACTGCTCACGGCTGCACTCCACAGGCCCTGGGTATGGGTCAGTACCACCCAGACAGCAACCCACCATCATCCCTGACAGCACTGCCCCAGCAACTGCCCAGGCAGAGCCCAGCCCTTTCCTTCCCTCACTCCACCTGCAGCGTGTGCTGATCCTGCAGCAACACCGACCACAGCTTCTGTGCACTGTCAGTAGCTGGGAGCCAGTCAGCTTGCTCTTGCTGTGTGCAAGGAGGGATGAGCAGCAGCAGCTCATCCTCAGCACTGCACTCGGGTCTGTTCCCTAGCAAGGATGCTCTGGGTTACAGTGAGGTGTTGCTGCAGAACACAGATGCTCTGACAAATAACCCTGGATCTTTCTAAAAAGTCATTTCCAGTTTTGCTCCATGGAAAAAAAAAATGTCAGCAGGGACCCCTCCAGGCAGCAGCTTCATCATTTCCATTTCCTCCTGCAGAAGGCCTGACCTCCTGAGAAGAGGCCAGCAGGGATATCTGTGTATCCCACACACATATTTGCCACTCCCTGGCTTGGGGCTGTGGCCCAGCTGCCTCACCAAAACAGCAGGCAAGAGCTCAGGCCCTCAGTGGAGCCTGTGCCAGCAGGCAGGATCCCTCCTCTGCACTGAGCAGGGGCTGTACCAGCAGCACAGGACGTGCAGAGGGAACTGGGGCTGCTTCAGGGAAAGCTACAGCTTCAGTTTGTGTACTCCTGGTTACTCTGTAGGATGAGCAAGAGGCAAGAGAGAAAGGGAGATAAACCCAAACACACCCAAGTGACACCTGCCCTTGGCTCTGGAGGCAGAGAGCTGCCCAGTGCTGATGGAAGAGATCAGAGTCACGGGCTGGTGGGGGCTGGAAGGGCCCTGCAGAGCTCATCCAGCCCCTGCTAAAGCAGCTTCCCCTGGCTCAGGGGGCACAGAAACGTGTCCAGGTGGGGTTGGAAACCTCCTGAGCAAGAGCCTCCACACCCTCACTGGGCAGCCTGGGCCAGGGCTTCCTCATCCCAGCACCAAAGGAGCTTCTCCTGGTGTTTAAGTGACACTTTCTGTGTTCCAGCTCATGTCCATCACCCCTTGTCCTGTCACTGGGTACCACAGAGTAAAGGGCTGCCCTGTCCCCTCAACATCCCCCTGTCAAACACTGGTGTTAGTTTGTTGGCTTTTACAGCCAGGCTAAAATACAATCCTGCCCAGCCTTCCCAGACAGGCAGCTCTCCCTTCATCAGAGGGCTGTGAAAGCCAGTGGTCACATCCAGCACCATGCAGGAATGGTACCTGGGTGCTCAGGGGCCAAGGGGGGATGTGCATCCCCCCACACGATGCCAGAAGACCCTTGGACAGCCCTGTCCCCCCTCACCCATCCATGGGGGTACAGCCATGGCTGCCCACAGGCAGCAGGTCGCAGCAGCAGCCAGACCTCCCCCCAGGAGCAGGGTCTGCCTCCAACAGGCAGCACAGCCATTCCTCCCTGCCTGGGGGCTGTGAGGGGAGGCAGCTGCCTGCCCCATGCTGGAGCTGATGGCCTGGCAGGAGCATTTCTTGCCAGTGACACCTTTGCTTCCCTTTCCTGATTTGCCCTCTCTTGCTTTCTGTTTGTGTTCTTTTTCCTGCTGGACGTTTGAGTGCTTCTTGTGATCCCTTCCCCTGTTTCTGTTCCTGCTGCTTTTCATCCTCCCTCCTCACAGAAACCAACTCAACGCCACTTTCTCTTTCCCTTCTCTCTCGTGCCTCCTTTGCTGTGCTCCCCCCTGACACGGCCTCTGTTGCCCACAACTTTTCCCTCCCGTTCAGCCAGGCGATGCCAAGAGGGTGTTTCTGTGCAAGTGAGAGGCACCACCTTCCCCTTTGGTCTCCAGAAGCTCCTGGGCACGTTTTCAGTTCAGACCTGCCCTCTCTTTTTCTCTTGTGAGCCCCTTCCCTTGCTCTGGGAGCAGGGTGCAGTTAAAGGCCCCGTGTTGAAGGGTGTGCTGGTGGGAGCCCAGCCACCAGCTCAGCCTGCCTTGGTACCCTCTGTCTGCCTGGGCAGGGGAGGAAGGCTTTGCCATGCACGTGGCTGGGCAGAAGCAGGGAAAGCCAGCAGACAATGCCTCGAGAGGCCACCACAGCAGGGAGAGACACAGCCAGCACGGCCCTGGGGTGCTGCACCGGGGATACTGGAAGGGAAAACAGTTGGGCATTTGCTCACCATCGACTGGGATGGACAAAAAGAGAAGTTCAGTCTCAGAGCTGACCCATGACCTGGCCTCAGGGCAGGCCAACAGCTCCAGGCCCTGTCCCCAGGGGCCACGGGCAGTCATCTCCATTAACCTGAACCTCTGTCCTGCCCCGAGAGGCTGCAGGTCTGGGCACCTGTGATACATCTCTCTAACCCCAAAACACTGCTGGGGAAGGCATGGCAGATTCCTTCTTGGTGAAGCTGGGTGAAGAACACTATGCTGGTCGGCTGCAGAGGCATGAGGATTGCACAAAGGCTGAGCCAGCACAGCCCCAGGCGTGGATCGATGCACGAGAACGTGCTCCCAGCGCAAGGAAGGGGGAGAAAAAGCAGATGATGATTTATAATGGTCCAATTATGCCTGAAACAACTTGTACCCAGCTAGCTGGAGAAGAGGGAGCCCGGAGGAAATGGAGGAAAGAAACAATCCTTGGGTCAACCTGACCTTTGTTGTCCAGCCTATGGGAAAATATTGCCACTAGAGCAGCCTGTGCAGCCGTAAGAGAAGCCAACGGGGACGGAGGGGAGCGCTGTGGGTGCTGTGGTGTCAGCGTGGCACTGACACTGCTGAACCCCCAGCAGCAGCCAGAGCTGCTCCCTGCTGCTCTCACCCAGCCCTAGCTGCTGGGCATGAACCCCCAGTTCACAGGGGAGCAAACCAAGGCCCAATCCCAAAGCCCCCGTGGTGCAGGCTGCAAGGGGAGCAGAGACTCGGGCTGTGTGATGCTGTCTCATGACTCTCAGCCATTGCACAAGGGCTCAGCTCCTGGAGCCAGCAGCAGTGAATTCCCCACCAACAGAAGGAAACCCTGGGCCAGACCATGACCACTCTGCAGTGACACCGAGGCAGAACATCCTCCTGGCATCGTCCTGCTCTGCTTTTCCCAGCAAAGTGGAGGAAGGAGGTTTTTTTCCCAGGGCTGAGGAAGCAAAGGCCTTGGCAAGCAGTTAGAGAGCAGCTCTGTGCCATAACCTGCTGGGGTTACACCACCCCCACATTGGGTTGAGCTCCAGTATGGCCATGGTTACTTTTCTCTCATGTCCATCACCCCTCAGTGCTTCAGGAGAGCAGCAGACATCACCCTGCACATGCCCAAGAGCAGAGACTCTGAGGGTCACTCCACACACTCCTCCAGGCTGGCTGCAGGGGGTTGCATCAACCATACATACACCTCTGCTTCTTGTGGGGCTGCAGAAGTCCTGTGGGAGGCCCTGGGAGAGCCATCCAGCTTGAGTTCTTACAGCCAAGGTCTCACAGCAGTGATTTATGGCCTCACTGCTCAGCACCACCACTTCCACCTCCCTGCGCCACATTTGGCAACGGCATCAGGGATTGCAACCTGAGGCCATCCCAAGCGGAGGCGTGTGCACTCCTGGGCTCAACACTTGCTCCCCTGCAGGAGGACACGGGGGCTGGTGGAGCAAGTTGCCCGGGAAGCTCTGCAGCCTCCACCTCAGTAGATTGTCAGGCTCAGGAGTGACAAAGCCCTGAAGCACCTGGTCTGAACTCAGGGCTGACCCTGCTTTGAGTAGGGACCTAGGCACCTCCCAGGTGGCTTCCCACTGAAAGAACCTTTCCACTGCCACCACGTTTCTCCAGGTCACTTTCTCAAAGAGCTGTCATGCACGGCTGTGTGAGGTGTGCTCAGCAGCCCTCCAGCTCCTGCAAGGATGCTACGGGAGCATCTGCTGCTCCAATGGCATCATTTGAAGAAATCTAGAAGCATGGCAGCCCCAAACATCCTTGGCACAAGATACAGGACAGACACACACACGGCTGGAGTCCCTGCCAGGGTGTTTTCCAGCCCGGCCAGACTCAGCCCCTGTGAGGAGAGTGTCTGGGAGTCACAATGCTCTGGCTGTTCCCACGAGGCCTCCTGGGCAGTTGGCACTTCAGTGTCTCCCCAGGGAGCAGCCTTCCTGACCTTCTGCCCAGCTTCCGAGCCTGCCCACGCTCGAGCTGCTCCTTCCTCCTGACCACCCAGATGCCCTTACGCTGCTGCCCAGAGCAGTTTGTTTCGTGCCAAAGCTCATCAGCCATCACTCCATCACCTCCCCCAGCACTCCAGACACAGGGTGTGAGCCTGGCAGAGTCCCCAGGCCCCGTGGCAGCCCCTGAGCCCCCAGACACACGCTGTGCCTCGCAGCCCACACTGCTTTCCCCTGGCTGTGAGAAGCCTGAGCCCACCCAGGCCAGGAGACCCCTCTCCCCCACCCCACGAGATGCACCCACTGGCTTTTACTAACAACAGGGCTCAGCCCAACTGCCATCACCTACAGTCTCACTAATGACACGGCGAGATCTTTATCGCAAACACTCCTCCTCCATCTAGTTTCATCCTCAGATTCTTCAGAGGTGACACCACCAAAAAACACAGGCAAGAAAACACTGTTGTTTACTGGCACCGTGGCACAGCCTCAGCCCCTGTGCTGCGGATCCACCCCAGAAACCCTGTGCACGGGGGCACAGCAGCAGCCGAGCTCAACAACAGCACAGTGGAAGTGGGAGGAGTGGGAACTGTGGTGGCAGGCATTGGAACACAGCGGCTGTGACAGCTGGGTGAGGGTTTCACTGCAGTTGTACTGACATACGGCTTTAGCCTACGTGAGCACAGAGGGAGAGCAAGCGGGAGCACTCAGGCCCCTTCTCTCCTGACGTCCCTCTTCAGGGCAGCTCTGGAGGAGGATTTAAGGACAGCCAGTTTCTCGGAGTACTCTGCTGAGACAGCCCTTAAGCAAGCGGTGCTAGGGAAGGAGCTGTGGTGATGCACGTAGGAGGTGATTAACGGCCAACTCGGTGAGCAGGGGCACGCTCTGTTCCTGCCAGCCTCTGCCCTGACGCAGCCCCGGCTCTCCTGCCCAGGTCCTGCCCTGCAGGGAGGCTGGAAGCCAACAAGGATTCTCCATTAGCTTCGGAGAGCTATGGCTGGACACCAGAGGGGTAGGGCTGGTCCTGTGGGAACACAGCACAGCTCTGCAGCCTCTGTGGGGCTGTGGGGCAGATTCCAGCCAGCACATCCCTGTGAGCAGCCGGGCTCCCAGCTGCTGCCCCAGAGCTATGGGCACTCACATGGGCATGGGCACAGCCCCACACCCCATGTGCCAGCAGCTGCTGCTCTGGGCAGCCTCTGCACCCTTTGTACACCGGGAACACGTTGGGATGGAAACAAATATTTTCAGTACGTTATCAGCACCTTGTCCCTGGAGCTTGTTATCACCAGGCTGGTTATCAGCCATCCCCACAGCCCTGGAAACACCCATCCCCACAGCCCTTCCAACCAGCACCACAGGAAAGGAAAAAGGTGAAGGTTCAGGACAAGGATCCCAGGAGCAGCAGCCCCACAGCAGCCCCCGCCATCGGGGACCAGCAGCACAGAGAAGGAGGGTCCCAGAAGAGCAGAACCCTCCGAGGGAAGATATGGAGGTGGCACTGGGCTGAGAGCAAGGTGGAGGCTGCAGTGCCCAACCTGAGGCCTCCCCTATGGACATGTTTCCCTGCTCCTGGCAGCAGCCCACACACACAGCCCCTGCTCATCCAGGCCCCAACCTGGCCAGAAGCCTCTGCTGGAGAACAGCTCCTGAACACAACAGCCACGACAACATCAACCCTCCACTCCAAAGCTTCATCTCAAGTAGCTCTCGAGCCTCGGTGCTGAAGTAACTCCAGTAGCCAGCACAAAGGCACTTGTAAAACAGGCATCCCCAGGCACAGCTGGAGGTGTCCCCGCTCTGTGACAGGCAGGCTCTGGGGCCACAGCAGCCCCTGGCCCCGCTGCCCCTGCTCTGGGGAGCTGGGACAGGCACCCGGCTGCTGGGGCCACAGGGCTCAGCATGGCTTATGGCAGCGAGATGGACTCCTCCTGCCACCCCAGCATCAGTGACAGACTGAACACAGCCACAAGCACAACTCCCTCACAGCAGCAGCACGGCCAAGCCCATCCTTGAACTGCTGCACAGCAGCTCCATGAGCCTGGGGACAAAGCCCCAAGCCAGAAGAATCAGAAGCTTTCAAAATGCGACAACCTAGGCTTTACCTCCTCCCCAGCCACTCTCCCTTCCTCCCCAAACCAGCTCACCTCTCTGGAGTCACCTCTGAGGGAAGGAAGCTACAGCCAAGCCCAGCTCCTCAGTGTTACACATCCCAGCCAGCAGCTCTCATCCCACCAGAGCAAGCACTGCTCCTCTTGCCAGCCAAACCCCCTCCAATTAGGAGTTAACTGGGACCAGCTGCTTGGACCTTTCCCCTCTGCTCCCCTGCCAGCTGGTTTGTTCTACTGCAGGTAACCAGGAGTGATCCAGGGGGTCAGAAACAAGCAGCAGTGCTGGTGGGAGGAAATAATTCCCTCCCCTAGCAAAGCACCCTTTTAGGAGGCCCCAGGGAAGAAGTGGACACTGAGCAGATTGTCACCAAGGCACAGCTCTAGGCTCAGCTGAGGAATCACAGTCACAGAATGGCTGGGGCTGAAAGGAACTTCAAGGCTCATCTCGTTCTATCCATCCTGCCGTGGGCAGGGACACCTTCCCCCTGACCAGGCTGCCAAAAGCCCCATCCAACCTGCCCTTGGACCTGTCCATGGACGGGGCAGCCACAGCCTCTCTGGGCAGCCCGTGCCAGGGCCTCAGCACCCTCACAGGGAAGAACAGGGAAGGATTGCTGCTGAGCCTCAGATGCAAAGAGGGTGCAGTCTGAAGCTCCCTTCCCCTTCCCCAGACCTGCTCTGGGGCTGGCAGGGGCCCAGCAGCCACCCAAGCACCCAGGGCTGCCCCTGGGCCCCACCTGCACTGGTAAAGCAGGTTGAGCCTTCGTCACAAGATCCACAGCACTTTGGGAAGATCCTAAGGAGGACAGGGCAGGTCGGGTTCATCTGACTGGGGCTGCCTGAGGTGAACAATCACAAAGCATCCGAGCTAATCTGGCTGGGCTGTGAGCTGTGTCACTTGCCATATGAGCACAGTTTCGCAAGGCTGGCCAGCCTGCTAGAGCTATGGCAGCAGGGACCTGTGGCAAGCCTCACTGATGCTGGTGGAGCAAGCTAAGTCAGCAGGCAAGCTGGCTCCCAGGGTGGCCGGGTGGCTGGTGAGTGGGTGGCACAGACTCCATGTGCTCCAGAGATGACTCAGAGAAAACAGACTGAGCCCAGAGCACAAACCACACCGAGGTCTGGAATGCAGGTAATCACCACTTCACTTCTCCTCAGTCTGCCTTTGTTCTCTGGCCCTGGAAGTGTCCAAGGGCAGGCTGGACAGGGCTGGAAGCAGCCTGAGCTGGGGCAAGGTGTCCCTGGCCACGGCAGGGGCTTGGAACTGGATGAACTTTAAGGTGACCAACTCCCTGAGCCACAGCTGAGCCATGGCAGTCACTGCTTGCTGCTTCCTTCTGTACCACTGCTGAGGGCACTGGGGCACTGAGCCAAGCAGAGCTGCCTGGAGAAGCCAGAAACACACCCCCATTAAAGCTGCATTATGTGGTAACCATTACTTTAATGTATGAGTGACTGTAAAGTCCATTTTAGCATCAGCCTCATTAAGTGCCATGAACACCAGTTTTCATCCTTGGCCAAATTCTAAACCTCATCACAAAGAGGCTCAGCTTGGGGGGTTCTCTTCCAAGAAGCCCCTTCCCCAGAGGCACTCTGTAACGGGGGGGTGTGTGGCAGTAACAGGGACTGGTGGCACCCACCGCCCTTCCCACGGCAACAAGTGATGGGCTGAGTGTCCCACGAGGGGCTGGGAAGCCATCTGTGCTATGTGAACCTCTTCCTCATTCTACTTAGGGCTGACTCTAGGAAATGATGTGTTTGTGTTTGTCTGTGTTTGTGTTTGTCTGTGTTTCCCTGTTCAGCAATGCAAAGGACGAGCAGGGTGTTTGCTTTGTCATCTCTCCCCATCCTTCTGAAGCACAGTAATTAATAAAAGGTGCTTGGGAGAGTGTCCTTTTCAATGTATCGGGATGGCAATGACCTGATTATCCAGCAGTGGCCATCCCTCAGAGCTCCAACGGGGGAACAGGCCCTTTTCCACCCGCACACGGGCTGCGGCTGAAGTCACCCACACGCACGGGCTTTGAAACACCAATATTTACTAACATAAATAAACAGTGTTTTATAACAAAAGGCACAGGTTTATCAACTATAAACAATGGAAAAAATATGTACAAATTTGCACATACAGAGTCAGACAGCAAGTGCACAATTGGTCACTTCAGATCTTCCTTTTCCCTCCTTCGACACCGAGATCCTTCCGAGCGAGTGGCCTCAGCCGGCTGGGTCTGGGCTGCGCTTCCGAGGCCAGGCAGGAGACTTTCCTTCCAGTGAATGGCTGAGCAGCAGGAGGTTTCAGATGGATACGGTGCTGCTGACTTCCTCGTACTGGATAATGAAATAAGGGTAGCTCTGGTCGTCGTTGAAGATGACGAAAATCTGCGGCTCGAAGTAATTGTCCACGCAGGAGTCGTAGAGGTCGCTGGTGATGCTGCTGGGGTTCACCGGCGGCGGCCTCCTCATGGTGTGGTTACCCACCGTGTACCTGCCCGTCAGCACTTTGGCCAGGAACATGTAATGGACTCCTTTGGGGGATCTCTTGGAGAAGTTGTGGGAGTAACTCGCCTTCCTGGCGAAGTAGCTGCCCTGGCCGAACATGGTGGCGTGTTTGCCGCACACGCGCGGGTCGAAGTTGTGCTTGCAGATGCCGTCCACCACGTCCTGCGACGTGCCGTGGAACAAGTGCCTCTCATTCATCATCCTGTCGAGCCCAGTCATTTTTTTGGACATGTATTCCTTTTTCCTGGGGTGGGAAACGGAAAGGGAAGGTGAGCATTACACTGCACGTCGGCCTCACCCTCTGGAACAGCAGAGCTGTGAAAGGGGACGGGAAGATGCTTCTGTAGGGACAGCAGTGAGCCTTGCACTCCCAGAGAAGGCTTCAGTGGGAAAGAAGTGGTTTTGAAAGGGCTGGAGCTGATGCTGCTGGAGGCAGAGCTCTCACCTGCACAGCAGCAAAGGCAAAGCTTCCTCAGAGTGCAAGCAAGGGGATAGAAGGAAGTTCCTCTACAGCTGCAGAATGGGCCAGAGAGGGGAACTAACTGCAGAGACAGGGTGGGTGATTACGCCCTACACTAGCAGGAGTACATCCCCCCACTTCTTCTGACATTCTCCATCTTCTGAGCAGAGACAGAGGAGGCACAGACGTGAATCCCTGTCAGTCTGTGGATGGGAACTCTCAGACCCAGCACCTCTGGTTTCCAGGGGACTGACTGACAGAGGATTTCACCTGAGACCGCTGCAAGACCCTGTGTGCCGTGCGCTGGGGAAGGAGGGAAAGCACAGCCACCTTCAGCCCAGAGATCATCTGAGGAGAACAATCTCTGCTCCTTTGGCTTTGAAAGGAACGGAAAGGTTTCCAAGCAGAAGGTATTTTCCCCCCTGTTGTAAGAAAGTGGTATTTGCCTTATCTTACCTTTTGTACTTCTCCCAAAGAAACTGATTCTGCACCCTCAGAATCTTCAAAATCTTGTATTTGGTCTCTGGCACAGTCTTGTGAAACAGGTTATAAATGGTTCTATAGCTTTTGTCTTCCTTCAGAACAGGCACTTGGATGAAGTCCTGAGATGGATCCATATTAATCCAGGTTTCAGGGTAGAAGTTTGGAGAGGTGACAGCAGCTGGAGTCAAGCCGTGGGAGAAGGCTGAATCGGTGGATGGAGAGAGCACAGGGGAGTTGCCACCTAAGGTCCTGGTTAGGGAAGGATTGGAAAAGGTTGTGCTTAAACATTCACAAGCAGAGGAGCCTCAGATCACATTTGTTTCATCACTGAGCATCTCAAGCATTCCTGCTGCTCTTCTGCAACAATTTACATATCTGAGAGGGGTGTCAGCCCCTGTGCCAGGCTGCCCAGGGAGCTGGGGGAGTGCCCAGCCCTGGAGGGATCCCAAAGCCCTGGGGCTGAGGTGCTGAGGGCTGTGGGTCAGTGCTGGGCTGGGCAGGGTGAGGAGACTCCAGGAGCTTCAAGGGCTTTTCCAACCCACACGAGTCTGTGACACTCTGGTGTGTAACGCTCACTCAGAACAGCCACACCAGCTGTTCCTGCTGGTTCCAAACTCCTCCAGCCACACAAACTAACAACAAAACATAGACTTTCAGGGCTGCTGTTGTCATGCTGCTCGTTCTGGGCTGGGGTCAGAAACCAGAGACAGGCACAACTCTACCAGATACAGCTATTTGGTACACCAGCTGTAAAGCTGCCAGGGGCTTTAACAGAGCAAAGAGGACATGCAGAGTCATGTGGCAACACTTGACCTCACTTCCTCAGAATACAACCCAAGGAACAGAAACACAGACTTTCTTGTCCAGTATGAATAATGAATGACCCCAAGCAATAACATCCTGTAGGCAAAGCTGGTGCTGTGTCACTGCCCTGTGTCGGGGCAGAGACGTGTGCCCAGGGCTGCCCTTGAGGAAGGGCTGCTGGGGAAGGCTCCCTCACATTCATTTGCACAGCCCAGATGTGCGTTTGCATTTGCTTATTTCCATGAGACAGAGCAGCTCCTCCTCTTGGGAAGGCTGCCAGGCAAGCAGGAGGGGAGGGTGAAGGAGGGCCCTGGCAGGGAAAGTGGCACAGGCGCCACAGAAAGAAGAGGCACCAGTAGGATCCAGTTAAGGACACCAGCTGTGGCGTGGAGAGACTTTGTTCCTCTGAAATACCTGCACCTCAGTGGGATTTCTCACACTCTTGAGGCTGCAAAGTTTAGATAAAGAGTGTGGCATTTGTGGCTCACGGCCACCTGCTTTGTAAGTGGAAGCAGCAAGCCTTCCTCAGCTGAATAACCCTGATTCACTGCAGTTCTCCCTCTCTCATCAAGGAAAATACTTTGAACATGTAAAGCCTGTGGGCTCAGGCTTTGGTTTTCACACCTGAAGTACACAGCTCTTCAGTTCCTGTACGATGGTGATGTTCCCTTTCAGTCACAGGGAATACATGGAAGTATCTAAACATGTCCCCAGATGAGTATTTTATCTAAGTACTTTGTCAGGAAGGGCTGCTGTTGGCTCCAGGACCAACCAGCAAGGCACGCACAGGGGCAGGCTGCACTCAGACACAGCAAAGACTCAAGTCAGAGATACCCACTGCCTGGCTGGAAAGGCCCAGGGGAATCTTGTCCCTACACCCCACAGACGACCTTAAACAACACTTCATTAAATCCAATTAAAGGCCGGGGCGGGCTGTGAGCACCCTGCTGCAGTGGGAGTTGTTCCTGCCTCCATGGGGAAGGGAGAAAAGCCTGTTTTTAAGTGGTTGGGTTTGGCTCATAGACTGAAGTGTGGCAGCACTCACACTTTTCAGGGCAGACACACTCTGACAAAGTGCTATCGTGGCTTTCACCGGCTGTACAAAGCCAAGAAGGGACCTCACTTGACTTGCACGGGTTTGACTCAAAGTTCCTCTTGCTGAAACCCAGAAGATGGGCTTTTCAAAGCCTGGTTCTTTCCACAGCAGGCTGCAGTACTCAGTGTGCATTTTACAGTTTGGTTCCTGTGCTAAAGCCAACGGGCAAATGCCGCCTGTGGAACCTCACTCCCTCACACCTGGGACTGGAAAACCAAGCACAGATTAACCCTAAGTTAGGGATTAATGAGTAAAGCACCAAACACAATAAAAACGCTGCTGTCCTTGGGTGTACTTTGCTCCTTCCTTCTGCCTGGTGTAAATTATTTGTAAGCGTTTATGGTACAAGGGAGGCCGTTCAAAAGCTGCCGCTGTCAGCCTCTGTCGCCCAATTCCCACAGCTCCCATCCCACAGCTCTGCCCCAGTGTTGGAACAGATGCAATGAGGTGGGAGGGGAGGGAAATCAAACCTCTCAGGTGGCACCCTGCGATAAGGGGAGGCAAATGCTGACCTTTGGAGAGCAGCTCCCATAAATATCTCAAACACCCTTTTGTTCCTCGCTAGGAGTGGGCACATTTTGCAGTGAGCACTGCGAGGGCTTTAGATAAAGGACACAAGAAGGAGTTTGGCTGTAGAAGAAGAGGAGTTTCAGTGCTCAGTTTCTCCACTGGGCAGCTGGTATGCAGAGGTCCCGGCCTCACGAGTGTAGGACCCTCTCAAATGAGTGGGAATGGCAGCATTTGGGCCTATGTCAAAGTCACGGGTGGCAAACCAGAGGGCAGCTGCCTGTTCCTCACCCCAGATGACAATCAGAATTGCTACAATCAGCAAGCCCACCCTCGGTGACCTCATCTGCTCCCTCCCACTATCTCTTGACTCACTTTGGGTTTCCTTCCTGTATGTGAAACTGCTTCTATGAGCCACCTGTTTGGAGGCTCTGCCCCAATCCTTGCCCACCTCCCAATTAGCCGTGGCAAGGACTCTGCAGCTAATGAGCACTCCAGCCCCACGGCAGCACTTCCTTTGACTGGCCCAGCATGCCGAGCTGCCAGTCAGGCTAATGACTTCCACCCCTTTGCTAACAGGACAATGTGTTCCTAACCACTGAACTCCTGACAATAATGGCTCCAGCTGTGCTGGTGAGATCACACCAACAGCATTTTTTATGAGCTGTAATCAAGAATGACTGCAATTCCTCCCCTCTGCCTTTGATGGGGGAAGCGTGTTCAGCCCTGGCTGGGGTGCCAATAAAAACAAGGCATGCTTTTAACTGTGCTTCCAAATGACACAGTGGTTTTGAACACTTGTTTCTACGGGACCTAGAACTGATGGTCAGGCCATCAGCACACAGCTGCTGAGGGGCTGAAGCAGGACCATTCCGTGGCAGCCCTCAGGTACCTCTGTGCTGCTGCTGTTCCGAGGCCCCACGAGGCACGTTCTAAGCCTTTGAACAACAAACAGAGCCTGGCACTCAGGGGCTCCTCAGACGAGTTCCAGCTTGACAAATGACCAGCAAGGGACTGACTGATTGTTCTTTCTTCCCGTTTTCCTGCCCGTTTCCCTGCCCCAGCTGAAGGAACACAGCTCTGCCAGGCACAGGCAGCTGCACGGCCAGCACCACGCCTGCCTCTCCTGGGATACCTACTGTAAGAAGGGCATCAGCACGACGCAGGAGCGGAGCAGGGGCCTCCTCTTGATTTCCCTTCTGAAGCAGGAGTTCTGCTGGAACCCATCTTTGATGTTTAGGATGTACTGGTTGTGCCAGGTGACGAAGCGAACCTCCTTCAGCCCCCGGCAGCTGGCTTCTTCTATCAACCTCACAACAGGCTGTTTGGAGAAAATCAAGAACACAAACCCACACACATGAAAAATCCCACGTTGAAGCATTCCCATGCTGCCAGAGAAGCTCAAAGAACCCCTCTCTCTGCTTCCCTGCCCCCTCTTCTCTTTGTCCTTCTCAGACTGCTGCAGAAGGTCCCGTTCCCTGTTTGCAGGGCCGGCCAGCAAGGAGGTTCCACAACCTTCCCACGGGTCTGCTGCTGGTGCTATTGTACTTTCACTTGTCAAGTGTATTCTAACCTCATTTAAACTGGTGAAGCCACTTCTGGGACCCCCTAAGCTGTAAGACACCGATCAGATTTCACTCAAAACACTGTGTACAGCTCTGTCCAGCCAAAGATGAGCCCTTAACTACCGCAGGTTTCTGAAAGGCTTCCTGGAGAGCTGACTTGAACCCAGGGAAGCATCCTGGTTCGGGCTGGCTTTTGTCAAGTGCAGTAAATACTGCTTGACAGGGCACGTGACATCTGTGTCCACAAATGGGGTCAAAGAGAGGAAAGAGAGAAAGCCTATTTAAACCCTGCTAGGGAACGCTGTGCATGTTAAAGACCAAAGGGCAAAGGTGGTGACACTGGAATGAGCAGCCACAAACCATCAGTGAACAGAATTAAGTGAGACATCAGACTAGGGTGGTGATGCACTGGAAGGAGATGCCCCAAGAAGGTCTGACTGCCCCATCCTTGGAAGGGTCCAAAGGCAGGTTGGATGGGGCTTGGAGCAACCTGAGCTACTGGAAGGTTGGAACAAGATGGTTTTTAAGGTCCCTTCCAAGCCAAACCATTCTGTGACTGAGGGCAGCCTGAGCCAGCCCCGGGCTGGACTCAGCGACTCTGAAGGCCCACGTCCTGCACTGCCCCGGCTCCGGGGACAGGCAAATCAATGAAACACCCCAAAGCTCATTGGCAGTGGTGGTCAAAAGGCTGCAGAAAGCTGACCCCGTCTTAAAACTGGATTTCTAGGGATTCTAAAGGACTTTCTTGGCACTGACACGGGCTCAGACTTGACAGTTTTGTCAGCCTCTGTGTCTCTGACGCTGTCAGGGACAGTTGAAGGTGCAGAGCAGCAGGGCACAGCTCTCTTTTTATTGCTTTTGCAGTTCAACACTGGCCACCTTGTTCATCTTCCTCAACAACTACTCTGAGTAACTCTCCTGAGCGATCAAAGGGGACACAGACTAAAAATGCATGTGTAGTTTATAGTGTATACTGTACGCTGAGTTTTGGGTTACGACCCTAAAGCAGAATTCTGGAAGGTGTTCAATACCTCAGAGTATTCTCTCCAGCCAAAGTGGTCCCTGCAGAAGTACTTCCAGACCGTGTAGTGGTTGGAGCTGGAGCTGGGGCAGGAAGGGGTGGACAGCCGCCGCATTTGGTCAAACTCAACGGTTTCATACAACTTCATGAGGTTCAAATCCACCCAGAACTCGTGTCCCCTGGAAAGAACAAGAAAAACAAAGGATCCTCACCTTTTGTCATCCATGAAAAACGACCGTTCAGAGAGACCAAAGCAGACAGGGTTACAGCTGGCACGCTGCCCTTCAGAGCCACCCTTGTGTCACACAGCCTCTGTGGCCACGAGGATGTCCCACGGGCCTGAAGGGAGCACAGCAGGGAGGTTAAGTGTGTGGAGGGCAAAGGGGCTCTCCAAAAGTCTCTGGGAACAACGGTGGCAAAACCAGAGTCTTTAGCAGAGAAGGACGAAGCTCCAAGCCCAGCAGTCCTCCTCATGCTCTGGTATTTATTCAGTATGCACGAGCAGTACAAAAATCAATATCCATATCCTTGACATTTTGAGCATACTGGGTAAATACATCACACAACCATATTTGATGAAGCAGGCACATCCTATTCAAAAGGTTACTCCTGTGAAAGTTACTGCTCGAGGGAAGAAAAGAAAATGTAAATGGCTCCAGACGAGGAGCATCTGCTGCCAACGCACCAGAGAGTTCGAGGATCTCTCGTCACGTGCAGCAGGAGAGAACCGGGATGTTGTGTTGATTTCACAGTTGTGGAGCCTCCCCTGAGGAACACTGACTTGGTTGGTTTGAGTAGCTATATTGCTGCTACAAAATTCAGCACCAGGATGTGACTTCATGGGAACTGGCTGGTGCTCTTAAAAGGACCCTCAACGACAACAGGGTGCTACAAACACACCCAGTATGGAAAGGGGGAAAGAGAAGTGCATTTCCCCTCCACTGCACTGAGTCACGTTGGGGAGTGACTGTGGAATGCCTCAGCTGCTCCATCGGTGCTCAGAGAGAGACACCAACTTCAAGAACATTGCCAAGTGAAGCAGGGAGCTGTAAAGCTCTGCTGATCGTGAGACAATCACTGGCTTATTAGCAATGAGAAACTCAGAGAAGCAGGAAGAACCGGCAGTGACATTCACTCCCTACCAAGGCATCTCTGTTTCAGAAGCACACACTTCAGATGAACACGTTTCCAGGAGAATGCTGCTCACACAATTAACTCTCTGCTCTGGGAATGGCCTGATGAATTGTCAGCTCGCTGCTGTTCATTAGCAGCCACTCGTCTCTGGCAACTGCAAGCGCAGCTTTGGAGACCCTGTCAGATGTTTGCTTTGGATTCCTAACAGTAAACATCAACCAAGCTGACACTCCAGAGCTACGGTTTATTTATAAAACTTTGGCACATTAATACCACAGGGATCAAAGTGCTGTGTGTGGTGACATTTGCCACTCTCACCAGCTGCAGCATTTTCTGAGCACAGACTTGCCTGGGAATCGCTGCACTTCTGCTGTTTCAGCCTCTTGCCGGTCCAGCTGCTGCAGAGTTCCAGCACACAGCTTTCACAGGACACCACTCAAGAGTTCCCACTTGGAAAAAAATCATGGCCATCTGCAATGATGCTTCCTCTGTCTCACAATGGGAGGTACCTGTGTGCTTGCTGCTCTAACTAGTTCTTATCACCTGCCCTGAACTTGGGTCTGTGAACGCTGAAGTGTTCAGCACCTTCCTGACACAGAACAAAGGATAACCCCGTGGGGAGATCTGACCCTGGGGTAAAGCAGATTGCTGTCTTTGCTCTCAATGAGCTTTCATACTGACTTCAAGATACTGCATAGTCCCAAAAGCCAAGTCTAGTGTCTTAAAAATGCAGCTCCACGAGCTACTTGTGAAATTCTTTGGACACAAAACCCATTCTTTCTTGCAAGTCCCCCAGCGTGCCCAGACCAGAGCCCAATGGGCAAGGGTCTGGTTTGCCCATCTCAGGGGTGATTCCCCCTCATCCCAGGGCCCACTCCCACCCAGGGCAGCTGCCCTTGCTGCAGAGACATGGCTCCAGCCAGCGCCTGCCCCGCTGCGCTCAGACCTTCCTGCTCAGAAGGAACACCCTGCCAGCTCCCTGCGGGAGCTTCTCACCACATCAAAGTTTGGTGAAGGCACCACTCTGCCAGCAAAACCCACGGCAGGTCTCACAGCACGTTCCCTGCTTGCATCGAGTCACTCCCTCCACACCAAGCCATTGCGGTCAGGAGAGCACAGGAGGGAAGCTGCTGCGCTGGGTAGGAGCTGGGTTCTGATAACCCAAATCTTCCCACCCAAGCTGCATCCCACTGCGAGATGTTTGATACAGTAATTACAGCCCACCCACTGCCTCGGTGGCTCCTGCACCCACACAGCTCCAGCAAACAAGGCCAGCAGCAGCAGGAGAGCAGTGCCTGGTACAGCAGCACATGGAGACAGGAGGGAAACCAGCACTAAGCAAAACCCAGCGGCCAGGATGAAGGGACTGAGATGAGATGTAGGGCTTAAAGCACACACACACACACACACACACTTCTGGAGAGAAAAAACTACCGCCAGATCACCCCACCTTCCTGGTATGTGGTCATTTTGTTCCATAACAACAAGCTGCAGTCGACTTTACTTGAAAACAATGTGTGAAATCATGAGGAAACCATCCCTGTGAAATACCGAGCTCTGTTGTTGTTCAGAGTGTTTGCAGGCAGCACCATTAGCACGACCTTCCCAATGAGTTTCCTCATGAATGTGTTTTCAGTGCTGCCTGAGAGACATTTGCTTTTTCTCATGGAAAGGCAGTTTTTCAGTTCCAAGTCTCAGTGCCTAACAAAGCTGTCATTTGGAGCCAGGAGCTGGACTCACTGTTTGGGGTTATGTTGTACCTACAAACACAAGTCCTGAGCCAAGGCCCCCAGAGGCTGTGATGCATTTGTTATGAAACCAACACCCCAAAGATATTTCTCAACAAGAAACCTCCCAATTCACACATTCCTTCTCACTTCAGACACAGTTCTATCTACTCCAGAGTCCTGGGACCTCCAAGAATCACAGAATCTCAAGGGTTGGAAGGGAGCCGGGATGCTCACCCAGTGCAACACCCCCCTGCCAGAGCAGCAGCACCTAGAGCAGGGCACACAAGGACTCATCCAGCTGGGTGGGAATGTCTCTTCAGAAGGAGCCTCCACAGCCCATCTGGGCAGCCTCTGCCAGTGCTCCCTCACCTCAACAGGGAAGAAGTTTTCCCTTGTGCTGCTTTGGAACCTCTTCTGTTGCAGCTTGTGCCCGTTGCCCCTTGTCCTGTCATTGGCCATCACTGAGCACAGCCTGGCTCCAGCCTCCTCACACCCAGCCCTTATGGATTTGTAACCATGAATGAGCTCACCCCTCAGTCTCCTCCAAGCTACAGCACCCCAGCTCCCTCAGCCTTTCATCAGAAGGGAGATGCTCCACTCCCTTCATCATCTGGGTGGTCCTGCACTGAGCTCTCTCCAGCAGCTCCCTGTCCTTCCTGAAAATGCAAAGCAATGACCACCTTTTCCTTCTGAGTAAAGTTCTGTGTGTTGTTTGTGTTACGGTGAAAACAGACAATGAAAAGACGTTTGCAGCAGCTGTGTGTCCATGCAGTGCAAAGTGAAGAGAACTTGACCACCCACCCCTGCACCCTCCAAACACAATAAACACGATCCACCAGCACACTGAACTCTTTCTCAAAAGTAACCACAGACTGGTTCATACCCAAAAAGTTGAGGGTCTGTAAAATCCTGGAGACTGGAGAACAAATTCCACAAGCCTTTGAAACACAGCTGGCTTGGGGATGTGTAACATGGGCTTAAGTGTGTCCAAACCCAGTCTCCAACAGACACACAGGGAGAACTGGAGTAATGCCGTAGGAGGGACCCTGCAGTGGGAGAGGCACTTTCTGAGATGGACACAGTGAGAGCCTGCTTTGCCTCGTGCTTTTAATGCAGAGCAAGCAGATCTTCAGGATGAACCCCCAAACTCCAGGCTGAGGGTGTGTGTGCAGAGCAGAGTGTGTGTGTGATGTGTGTGAACTGCACGGCAGGAGGGGAACCCAAGGGTTTCACACGGCTTCCCTCTGGCAGTGCTGTAACAACACCACAACCTCACGGAGCATCCCCCTGACACAAATGGTGGCAGGTTCTGTCCCCCAGCAAACAGGATGTGTGCACAGCTCAGAGTGCACCGACGGAGCTTGTAAGGCTCCAAGATTTACAGGGCTGGCAGCTGCCAGCAGCTCCCAGTGAAAACAGCTCCTGCGAAAGCTGCGTGGAGCAGGCGCGATGGCTCCTCAGCCCTGCAGAATGCACCGACTGTCTGCAGCTTGGGATCGTTCACGTTCTTGTAGCTCAGTGTTTTCTGCCTCTTCTTTACCAGATTCCCCTCCCCTGTACTCAAAGCGGGGAGGGCAGGCTTGGACATCACCCATTGACAACTCTTGTAACGTGAACCCCAGGCATTAAGCACTGCACCAGCTCATTTAATACCCCTTCACACATTACCTGGGAAGCCCGCGTAGCACTTGCACACCCAGTGCTGTTGTTTCCCCACTCCTGAGTGGAACTGCTCCGTGGCTGACTGCAAAGGCCGCAGCGGTTCTCAGCCACCCACCTTCTGGCGAGTGCCCGTGACACAGGGAGCAGAGCAGAGCTCTCAAACCTCCACACACCCAGCACTGGCTTTCTGCTTGTCTTAAACAACAACCTATCACTCCTCAACTGAAGAGCTCAAAAAAAGCTCTCTCTGCTTCTTGAAACCATGGGCAAGGTGTTTCTTGGTATGGGCTGTTCCCTGCGCTCCCCTTTGCTTTGAACAGCACCAACAGTGTTCTGTTTTCTCCCTGAATACTCCCACCAGAACCTTCAGAACTGCCCCCACCTTTCCTACCCACCAGCAGCAGGTTTGGAGTGACACTGCATTACTTTTATGCAGCTGAAGCCTTCAGGTGAATGCATTTATTGAAGTGACTGCACCCAAAAAGCACACCACGTGCCCGAGAGCCCACCTGATTTCTTTCTCCTACCCCTAGGAATAAGGAACATACAAAACCCCCCTGCCTCAGGTACAATACACACCACTCTCATGCTCCTTTCCATTCTCTGACACTGCATGTATCTATTCACTGTACTCTAGTACATTATATTATTAAGCATACAGCATTATTCAGAAGTATCAAATGATAACGTTTACTGGCTTTTAAGCTCTGATATCCTAAAACATATTTAGTGAAGTAGTTTGATGCCAGCTCTCGAGCTCCAGCACCTCCCCTGTGCATTGAAAGCCTATCACCAGCTCACACCACGCAAAGCCTTGGCAAAAACAGGAGCGGTGATTACAGGAGTGATCGTGTGATTACGTCCCTGGCTTCACCTTAAAGCATCAGTGATGAAAGGAAAGGCAGTATTGCACCTTTCATCTACGCGAGTCCTGAATGTAGGTGAAAGACCCCAAATTTAGGGCTCAAGAACAGTAAATGCCAGATGCTCAAGATTACCTCTGATACATTCTGCAGCCCAACATCACTTTATCTTCACACAGCACAATGATTTACCACTTCTGAGGCACAGTGGACACTATCTAAGTGAAGGGTATCCTCTGTGACAGACACATTGTGGAAAACATGTTGATTGGGAGAGGGAAAAGCCAACAACCAAGCAGGAAGACACCCCCCTCCCTTGTTTTGTGCCCTGAAGGCATCGTGAGAGAACACGTCACACACACGGCGGGCACGTGGCCACCCAGCTAAGTGCACGTCTGGGAGATGCTCACGTGCAATGGCAATGCAACACCCAGCTGCTACCTGACACAAAAGCACACAAACCCAGCAATTACAACCCCTTCTTGTGTGCAGGGGTGAAACAGGGCCATCCTCTCAACACTCCCTCCACGCTGTCTCCAATGAATGGGGCCCACTGCCCTTCATACTCCTCTTGGGCTGATTGTGTTAAGGACAAGGACAGAGTTGTAGCTGACATGATATGAGGAAAATATGTAATCATCTAGCGTTGCTACTCGTGGACTTTGAAGTCTCTGTCTGGAAGTATCATTCTGGAGAAGAGCAGGAAGGATATGATGAAGGCTACAGTTGGTCAGACCTATTCAAATACCTCGGTGAGGCAAAGCTTTACTCCCACTACCTCTTTTCATCATGCAGCAGGAAGAGCCTCCAGTACAGCTTGAAACTGGTCACAAAAAGCACAACAAGCTGTCTTTTCCTACAGAACAAGTTATTAAACCTCTCTGCACACGCCACAAAACTTTGCCTCACTTTCTGAAGCAGAAAATGACTGTCCCCTCATCTTCTCTGGAGAAGGTCAGACACACAGAGAGACTAAAGCAGCTTCCCCAAGGTCCCTCAGACACTCTGCGACAGAGGTGGAAACAGAGGTTTCTTCAGAACTTCTCTTGACTGACTAACCCAATAAAGGTGTCTATTTATAAAACAAAGCAGTTCAATGGAATGATTTGCACTGAAAAAAATAAGCACATCGAATCCTCCCAAGAGCACAGCACACAGCCCCGGATTCGGTGGTGTACAACAGTGCAGCTCGACATCAAACCCCACGAGTGCTTTCAAAAGCAGCACCTGCTTCCTCGAGCAACTTCCATTTGCTCTGTACCCTCACTGTAAGGAGTCACACAAAGACATCACCTCTTCAGGACACTGAGCTGAGCAGGCACCCTCAACTAGAAGTCACAACACTGAAGTGGTTTCTTAGATGAACGCAGCCTGCTACAATAAGGACATTTAGGCTCACTCTTCCTTGCCTTCTTCTGGAGAACCTCAGCCTAACGTGTGAATTGTCTGAGCTCTTTCCCTCTAGCACCACAAAATGCTCAGTAGCTGTCCCGTACGGAGAGATGACAGGGAGGAATGCTTTTGGTGAGTGCTGTGAAAACGCACGTGCTTCCACACTCACCGCCAGAGCTGAGTTCCCTGTCACCAGCCTTACTGCAAACAGGGCTCTCAAAGGAGAAACACAGTGATCAACAAAGGCCTGTCCAGGAAATGAAACCCTGTTCCCACCAGAACAGCTGTGGTACAAAACAAGACTGAGAGTTACACGCCACCGGGATGATGAAACTGTTGGTTTTCTCTCTATGACTAAACCGGTTCCTCCCTGCAATGGCAACAACCTGAAAGCCACGTGGGGGAACAAATGAACTTGAAAAGAGCCAAAGCTGGATGAAAACCTTTCGTGTCCAAGTTCAAAAGATTAGTCAAACTGCAGCCGGCTGCTGTGGGAGATGTAAGGCAGGCACGTACACTTGCAGGTGCCCCCCGCATCAGCAGTGCTTCCTCTGACCTGCAGCAAAGGTGCAGGCTGTAGCACAGCCTTGGCTGAGGGAACAAGTGTTTTAACACCAAACTTCACCTCAAAGTGTACTGCTCGACAAGGTCTTTTCAAGCAAAGGTCCTGAAATAGGAACATCAGATCTTGGGCAACAGCAGCCAAGCTGCTCCCGTGGAGACCAATTCCAACTCCACGGGGAGGAACGGGCAGCAAGGGCCCAGGTAACGCTCGTGAAAGGGACATTCATCAAACAGCTCTTCACAACAGGGCAATGAAAACACAGCCAAATCCTAGTTACTGCTATAAGGAGTGTAAAGGGGAAATGGGAGCCTTCCCTCACAGCAGCAAAAGTCTGCACCAGGGCAAGAACAGGAAGATGGTAAAGGAGATGGTAAACACGATCCCCCGGCCTTGATCCTATCAGCACCTCATCGTTCTCACGCTGAAGAGTGAGGCTGCAGGTGACAGAGCAGGAAATCAGTATCACACAATCACAGAATGGTTGGGAGGGACCTTTAGAGACCATCTGGTCCAGCTCAATTTGTTCCCCCCCATGATGTCACACAGCTTCTCTCTGCCGTGACTGTAGGCTATGCAGAGGCTACAAGCAAGATAGACTCAGAAAGGGGAAAAGGTGCTACAGAAGGACTGACCTCTACAGATTGACCTCACTCAGAAAGGGGAAAAGGTGCTACAGAAAGACTGACCTCTACAGATTGAGCTCCTCCCTGAACAGGCTCCATCAGCAGAGCCATGAACAATCTATCAATATTGCAGTAACTTTTAATGGTTGCCCTGTATGTATCTGAGTTGGAAAGGTGGGTTTTCCTACTTGAAAAAGCAATTTTCTGATAGCTTTACAGTGAGGGGGTCGGGCCTGACTTGCATGTTTGGAAACCTGAGACGATTGCTGGGATCCTGGTCCAGATACACAGGCAGCTGGGATAAGAGCCTGGCCCCAGATCTTTGCTGGCAGGTATACAGCTAAAGGAAACCCAAAACAAGGTTTATAAAGAATCTCTCAATGTCTCTCACACACAGATACCATGTCTGGATCAGAAAGTCATGGAGGCATGGCTGCTGGAAGTTAAGAGACCGTGCTGAGAAGTAACATCTGTCCTCTTCTGCTCTCCCCAGGAAACACACTGCTGGCTGCTCTTGAACACGAGCTACTGGGCTAAAGTGGCCCTTCAGGCACTGCTCTCTGTCCCAAGGAGGATGTCAAACACATCTCCCAAGCATTAGTGCATGTGCCACGTGCCATAACTCAAATCCAAGTTCCATCTTCTATTTGCAGTGGAGGACAAACACGGGTGTCCTTGCCTGAGGCAGAGTGCTGCTCTCAAAGGTGTCCTGCCCACGCTGCACGAGGGGATGCCTTGCAGAGAGTTGTGTGTGTTAGCTTTAGTTTTTATATCGTGAGATGTTTTATAGAAAGCACAGGCAAAGCTGTGAGTGGCAAGAGAACTGCCACAGGGCAGGGTTTCCAAGCCAGGAGAGGCACTGCTCTCACAGAGCTGCAATGGGAACCCCTCCTGCAGTGCTCAGCTGCAGCCCCATTCCCAAAGCCTCGTTTGTCAGGTATGTTCTGCACAGGTAGGACTGCTTTTGTTTAACTGAGAACTCCATCCAGTCTCTGGACTTAAAATACCTCTGAGATTTATGAGGAAGAACGAAACTGCATCAAGTTCATCAACACTTTAGGTCACATACAAGTCTAAGGTTGAGTAGTGACCATCGATTCGGGACACTTCAGTCTCTGAGAGTTCCATCCAACGCTTCACATCACACACACCACATCCAGCTTCCCAAAAAGGGCTCCTCTAGACGTCTGACTGCAGGTACCAAGCTCTGCAATTACCACTCAGCTCAGATCCCTGCTGATTCCAACAAAAAAGTGTCCCAAGTGGGCAGGAAACTTCACGACCACTGCTCCTGCCAAGCAAATAAATGCAACAGCCTCTTTCAGACAATGCCATGGTACTACCTGTGAGCAACTCTCCTCGGCCATCTGCTTCAGCAATCACACATCTTTGTTTCAGACAGGGCTGGTTTATTGCTGCGAGCATGCAGGGAACAGCCTGACCTCAACCTGAAAGCCAGGTGACAGCTGTTTCCAAAACTGTGATCTGTTTATTGAGGCGAGACAGGAAGAGCAGCGCCGTCCCATTCCCACGGCAGCTCAGCACGCTCCTAACTCCCCCAGGTTTGTGCAGCTTTACAAGCCCATCAGGTTTGTTTCACACGTGAATGATACCATGAAGGGGGCAAACTGAAGCCTCCTGTTATAAAGCACAAGGCAAAACGCTTCTAGAGTCACTCCACAGGCTTTTTATTTCTAGTCTCTGACTTGTGTTCCTCCTAGCAAGGAATGAAGAGAAGTTCAGAGCCATCAGCTGTGTGTATTGAAGCAGCAGCAAAGGGGAGGCACAGCGGGTTTCAGCTGCGTTCTTGTCTCTGGTGTTACCAATAACACTGGAGTTATCTCCTTCCCTGTGGCAGCTGTGCCAGATCAGAAAGATAACTTCCTAAATTTAACTAGTCGATGGGTCAGATGACCTGGAGAAGTCCCTGAAGGGCTGAAATGCTTCCCCTGTGCTCTGTATGATTTTAAAGTCATGGAAACATATTCCAAACAGCAGCAGAGAAACGAGTTACCCCATAGATGCAACAACAAAAGAAAACCAGTTTCCTTGATGCTTATTTTTGTCCTTCCTGTTCCTTCCCAGGTCCTTCCACATGCCAGCTGATAACCCCACTGGGGAACACACAGTATTCGCTCTGATTCCATCCAAGAACCACACATGCACACCGAGAAACCAGGCAACTGCTCCACATGCACCATTGGAGGCCCACTGGCTTTTCCCTGACCAAAGCCATTTCATTTGGGCCTTTCTCTTCTAGTTAGAAGGAGCCATTACGCCAAACTTACAGAAATCACGTAAAAGAAAAAGAAATAAAGCAACCAGAAGCTGTTTGGATGGATTGGGATGTGCTGGGGCACACGCAGCTGAACAGCCACTGTGCTTCCCATGGAGGGGGTGGGGGGATGTCTTTCTGCTAAGAGAAGGGGTGGAATTTTCAGCCAAGGAGGGGGAACTGATGGGTCAGGCCCTGCAGCAGTGTTTTAAACAAACCCTCATCTCATCAGCAATGCTTTTGCTTATTTTGCAAAGCAGCATATGCTTGATTGGACAAGTTGGGGCTGGTGGGGGGAAACCTGCTCAGTTCTGCAGCCAAGTATTTCCCCTAATAAAAGAGCATCTTAAGATACGCCAGCTTGGGTACTCTCATGCTGGAAAGCAGCACTTGGCATTGCTCTCCCGAATACTTAGCTGCAAGCTGGAATTCCTCTGGGGCCTCTCCTCACATGTATGAAGAAGACTGAGTGCTTCTCAGTATTGTAACCTGCTGGAGTTCCTACTTCCCCATGTGTTTGGACAGATTGGGATTTGGCTCTCAGTACCTGACAGGCTTAAGAAAGACAAAACCAGAAACCACCTATGATAAAGTTCTCTACCTCGGATGCCAAACTGCAGTAAGTGTCTGAGGTGGTTGTATTGCAAAGAAATAGTAACTAAACCAGGTTTACCCCTTCTCCTACTTTAAGACCACGTTCCCCGAGGTGAAAGGCAACGACCCAGTGTACGCTTCACATTACTCATCTCAATAACGTTAAGATGAAGGGAGATTTATATAAATAGCTACCTGAAGAACATCATCTTTTCATTTAGAGTTTATCCTCTGGTTCAGCCAACAGCCCAAGGCCTTCCTGGAGCAGCCCAGCTTTCCTGGAGCAGCACACAATGGCAGTATTATGCATGCAGGCTGTAATCATCACTTCCTATGCCATCTAAACTGCATTTAAAACAAAGGAGAGTAAACAGCTACCACCCACTGGTTGTCAGGCTGGCTCTGCACGGCCTTTCTTGGACATGCAAACTGCTGAACAGACATTTCCTTGTTGTATGCAATCTGTATAGATAGGCCTGTAGAGCTAGTCTGACCACAAGAGATTAATAGCTTTAGCCAAATAATGCGGTAACCATGTGAACGCTGCGCCGAGCTGTTCCAGTGCCTTTGGGAGCCTCTCCCCGCAAGGTTCCACACGCTGCTATCTGCATCTTGTTGCCAGGAGACACAACACGGGCCAGGAACACAAGGGAAGGCAGGATGCAGTGACCACCAGCCCAAGCAGCCCACACCGAGAGCTCCCGGGGCTTCTTCTGATGAGACGACGGAACAGGCGACGACACGGGGCTCAACATTTACCCCCTGCTCCAAAACCCTGGCTGCAAACCACGTCAAGTCCAAGTTCTAAGGCACGTCAGGTTCAGGGTTTGGAATCAGAAGGCTGAGTCTTGCAAGTTTCACTCCTTTTAGGCTCTCGCTGATACTTATGCACAGACATGAAGCTCTGGCACGGGATGAAATACATCCCAGGGTTACAGAAACTGCCAATTTGTCATTCCACGGCAAGCAGGTATTATTAACTTGAAACAGGCACCCAGCCTTGCACTAGGGTATGAGCTTGTGGCCCTGAGGCAAAGGTCTTCACAGCTTTGAAGAGGAGGCTATAGAATTATAGCCTGGCTATAGTCCAGGCTATAGAATTAGCAGCTGGAAACAGAACTAGTTAGAAGAGGCTGATGTTTAAAACCAATACTAGTCTCGGTAGACTGGTTTTACCTGAAGAAAACAAGCAGCCACTCACTGGGGAGTCAATTCAACTCAAGCAGATGAAGTTTAGTTTGTATTCAAAGAACCTGCCTGCCCGTCAGCAGCGGTTTCGGGCCGGCTGCAGAAGCTGGAGCAGAGCCCTGACCCGCACGCGTGGGCTTTGCAGGCTCCCGCTGCGCCTGTGCCTGTCCCCACGTGCCTGTCCCCATGTGCCTGCCCCACACCCCTGCCCCCACACCCCGGCAGCTTCTCCTGCAGCGGCTCCCACAGACACCCTGTGCACCGAGAGCCCCGAATCGCCACCAGACTGGAAACCTGCACAGTCAGTGTAAAGGCGGCCAGGGCTGCCCGGCCAACTGCACAGGCTGCACATGACTCAGCACTCGGGAAGCATTGTTGCCTTTCACATGAATCACTCTCAGTTCCATCAGAACACGTAGCTCCTGCGTGCAACGAGGGGCTCTGTGCACAGGCTTCAGAAAGAGAACTTGCTGCTCACCTGCACTGAGCTCACGGTGAAGTTACTCGCACGGGCTTGTCCTGGCCCTGCACTTGCTCTTTTCTTTGCAGAACTCACTTAAAACACTTGGGGGGAAATGGCAGTTTCTGTGCTGTAAAATGCAGCCAGCTTTCTCTGCTCTGCAGTTACAGGGGTGGCTCTAACACACTGGCATATTTTTGGAAGACAATCCTGTAAAATATGGTTGTTGCCTATCACACTTAACTCTTGTTTCCTGCTTCACTTCCACGTTCAGAGTTGAGTAACTATATTCTGGTAGTGACTTCACTAAAGGGGATGAATCTATAGGCTGATGGAGCACAAGCTCTAGTGTTTAATCCAGCACCCAGTTAGCTGAAAGCAAAGACTCACGCTGGCTTTAAGCACTGGATTTGGTCTCTGGTGCCTGGTGAGAAATCTCAGCATAGTAAATGAAAATCCAAACCTTAAGGAAGAAGAAGGGGTTTGCTTTCCTCAGGAAGCAGAAGAAAGAAGAGGCAGAGAGAACAAGTCCACGAGGACCCAGGTGGTAAAGGCAATGTGAAGCTTTTACTCCACAGGGGTGGAAGAGTTGCTTTGACCCAGCTGTGACTGCAACGAGTTTCACTGGGATGGCAGATTACAGCAGGGCAGATGAGAGATGAGAAATGTGCGTTGTGTGGGCTTCCTCCACCAAAGAAAGGATAAAAACACAGCAGCACAGTCTACATCCTGCACTCACAAGAACGTGTACTCCATAGATCACAACCATCAGCACTCCTCACCACTATTCAAAGTGGAACCTGCGTGACAAAAGTTGAAGTCTGGTTTTAGAGAAGCTACCCAGGGTAAGTTCAAAGCTGGTTTCTGTTCTCAGAAATGAGTGCATAAACACTGCTATGTACGGAGCAAACAGCCTCTAATGAAAGGGTTAACACTTTCAGGCGACAGCTCACAGAGATGACGAGTTACTGCTCAGGCTGCTGGCAGGGAATGAGCTGAGACGTCGGCATACATTAGCAACTCCGTGAGATTTCCAGCCAAAGGACTAAACAGAGCACCTATCTGATTTTAGTTGCTTAGCAAGTCAGTACGAAAAGGCAGGTAATTATGAACACTGTGCCTGGAGTGCACACAGGCCACCTGGATTCACGGGAAGCCCTGTCATGCCCACGGCAATGGCTGCAAAGGCTCGCCCATGTCAGTGTCACAGTGTCACCCAACAGCCCCTGGCCAACCTTACCCATTCGTATACACAGCTGAAGTTGTCTTACTGCACACACACACTCCGAGTCCTTCAGCTTCAAAGAACACTTCCCAGATGCTAAACAGCAGTTGTAACAGGCGTGCAAGAATTTCCTGTTGCAACAAACTGGGCAGGTGACATCAGGTAACATCATCACAGGGTTTGTAAACCCACTCACCACACCGCAGGGCAACACAAGGCCCGCTCTGTTAACACTCTGCTCGGGTAAATAGCCTTGCTGGTAAGGAACTCTGTCACCTACCGATACTTCACTTTGATCCTGTCGTTGTCAGGGTTGCAGTAGAGTCTTTCCAGATGCTCCTGGGCATCGTTGGTGACGCTCTGCCAGCTCTGTGTTGCTGTCCTCCTCACTTGCCAATGGTAAGGCAACACCGTGTGATGCTTGGGGCAATCGCTGCCGTACACACAAGTGCCCTGGAGAAAATCCACACAGATTTCTATCCCATCTTCCTGATGGGTGTGATACTGCAGCTGGTTCAGGAGCTCAAAGACCAGATCAAGAGAAGCTTCTTCGCTTTTATCCTGGAATATCCCAGCACCCAGTTTATTGCTTGGGTTCAAAGTGTATTGCACTGGGCAGCCGCTCTCCTGGAACAAGCCAGATGTGCAGCTTTCCAGAATCTTGCCTGGGAACAAAGGACAAGCTGCACCGTCGCTGGCAGCTGGGTGCAAAGGATGATCCTGGAAGGACTCATTACTATTAGCAGCAGCAGTTCCAGGAGCAGTTTCTGGTGAGAAGCCTTGCTCTCCTGACCGGGCATCCTGCTCGGGATGCCCTGAGGAGGGACGAGCTCCTGGCAGCTGACCCTGCGCGTCTGCAGCTCTTGGCACCAGCACACTCACATTATCTTCTGGTTGGGGGCAAGAAGCAGCGAGGTCCAGAGTCTTTTTCACAGCAGGTACACATAAATCACTATGACCATTTTGGCCTCGGGACACAAAGACCCTATCCAAGGTCCCAGCTCCCAGTAAACTGGTAAAGATGGGCCGCAAAGCCCGCAGAGTTTCTGTGCCCAGTCTCTTCTGCACTTGCTGCTTCTTCTTGAAGCAAGGCTTCACTGGTGGTATCTTTTCAGACAGTCTTATCTGAGGAGGAAAGTCCTCAGAAGGAGAGCACTTCATTCCTGGGCAGTGAGCCTGCTGCACGACACACGCTGGCTTCGGTTCGGTGTCCATCAGACACAGACTTTGCGCTCTCCAAATCACTTTCAAACGTCCCAGAGCCTCACAAGAATCAATCTAGGGCAGAAAGGAAAACAAGACAGTTAATCTCTCTAATTGCTCATAGTTGACACGAACAAGATCACCCCTGGAGAGGATTTTGAGCCAGCAACAGCAAACTCCTCCCATCTCTGTGACTGTGGGCAGCCCCTAGGCACGTAAAGCATGAAACCAGCTAAACTCAGGCTAATTAATCCCAAACACACGCTCATCCTCTCCTCGCACATGAAATCTCAGAGACGCTCAGGCACGCACACGCAGTCCCCAGAGGAAGGGGAGGCAGGAAAGGGGGGATGGTCTGATGCCTCGCTCCTTGGGATGATGTTTAATCATAACCCACGCTTCTGTTCGTGCTGTTCCACAACAGCCAGCATCGCGTTGTTCCTTCCCGTGCCCGCCTCTCCTGCAGCCCTGGCAGCAGCAGCCCTGGCAGACACGCAGCCCCGAGCTTTCCCCCCACACACGCTTCACACATCCACGCACCATTTCTCCCCCACCAAGAGAAATGTTCCTGTTCCAGTCCCATCCAACCTTCCCTTGCGCAGCCTCACGCGTTCCCCCTCCAGCAGCGCCGGCGCTTAAACCCAAGAGCAAACTGCACCCTGACTTCAGCGGGGGGTAGGGGGGTCAGGGCTTGACTCTTGGCGTTTGAATCAAAGGGTTTACACCCTGTTCTTGCTTCTACACATGGGACACCGAGAGCCTGGCCGGTGTGGGGATGCTCCCCCGGTACCCACAGCCGCTCTCACATGCCCATGCGCGCTCTCGCCCTGACTCAGGCGCACGGGCTGCACTCTGTCACCCAGCTCTGACACACCGAGCTCCTCAACAGGAATTAAAAGCGAGGCTGAGAGGAAAACAAAAGCAGCAGCAGCAGCAGCAGCAGCAGCAGCAGCAGCCGCCGGGGAACGGAGCAGCAGAAATAAATGACTTGTAACGTGGAAAAGAAAAAACCAACAACCAAACACGATGATGCTTTCCCCGAGCAACAAACAACCGAATAGCACGTCCCGTACGTCATCAGCAGGCGAGCTCCCGACCTTTTAATCACCGATCTTGTAACGTTTGATTACACTTAATTAAACCCTCTTCCATCTCCCCATGCACGCAGCCTCAAAGCTGGGAGCGAAGCACATGAAAGAGAACTTGCTGGGCAAACGCGTTCCAAGCTGAGCTCTCCCTTCAAAACAAACTCCCAGAACGGGGCAATCGCTTCCAACTACCGACGATTCCCTCTGCAAAAAAGTTCTCCCCGAGAGTCTGGCTGTGGAACACCAACTGCTCACTCAGGCTCTTGCATAACCCCGGGAAACAGCATGGAGGGGTCGCCAGGAGAAAAAAAAAGGGAAAGAAAAGGCGTCCCTCTGCAGTCCTGAGGATGAAATGTAAAGCAACTGGTGTATTTGTCAGCTGAACTCTGAAACGCCCCATCTCCCTGCCGTTCTCACACAGGCAGACCAGCCGAGCCTCCTTCCAAACCACCGAGGCTACCTCAAGCCTTCAAGTAAAAAACTTGATGTAAAAACTTCAAAAGGCTTGAGCTGGGGACGGGAATCAGCTGCTTTTGCTGCATCGTGCCCAGCTCCGACAGCCCCACCCCGTCACACCAACCTCCCAGGGCTGCAGCTAAATAAAGTCACTTCTCGGTCATCTCCAGCCACGTCTTTAATGCTATTTCTATACGGTTGTTGCTCACTCGATTACCACTGAAGCCTTGGTGCTATTTTCAGTGCCTTATTGTACAGAGTTGGAGCTCTAAAAAGAGAGAGAGAGCAGCGAGAATGTCACAATCGGTTGGCATTTCTATTCCGGGATTTTAACGCCCCAAATCAGTCGCTGTTACTCCGAAACAACGTGAAGGATCACCAGGAGCAACGCCGGAGTTTGCACAACCCGATTTCAACAGAGGAGAGGCTCTGGCTGGCAGATTTCAGTAGCGGAGCGCTCTCACGCGAACCTCCTTTGCCTTCGCCGAGGATAGTGGTCACGAAGTAGTTTGTAGAGCAAAAGGAGCCGCACACACACACACACACACAGACACACAGACACACAGGAAGGAGCCAGCGCTCGCACATCCCCACCGACAACATCACCCGCGGGGCCGTGGGAACGGGCACGCTCCCCCGCGCCGACAACCTACCGCCTGCTGCTCCCCTCGAGCGGGACTCCTTCCAAAAAACGCCTTCAAAAAAACCAGCTTAAGTCTTCAGGGAAGGAGAAGGGGGAAACAAAAAGCCCACAACGCGGTTGGCAAGCTGCTGCAGCCGAGAGCTCGCCCGCCGCTATTGCCACCTTAAATAACGCAGAGACGCCGGCGTCTCCGCTCGCACGTCCCGGGGCTGTTACTGGAGTTGCCTTCGGGGTTACCAAGAGACGGTGGGGAAAGGGAGGGAGGGAGGGAGGGAAGGAGGGAGGGAGGCGCCGAAGCCGAGCCCCCGGCGCTGCGGGGAGCGACAGCCGGGCTCAGCGCCGAGCCGAGCCGAGCCGAGCCGCGCCGAGCCGAGCCGCGCCGAGCCGAGCCGAGCCGAGCCGAGCCGAGCCGAGCCGAGCCGAGCCGCGCCCGGGGACACGCCGCCCGCCCCGCTCCGCCCCGCAGCTCCTCCTCACACCTTCCCCTCGCTGCTTTAAATGTCGCTTCCCCAAAGCGCCCGGCGGGCGGCTGCCCGGCCCGGGGAGGAGGCACGGCTGCTCCCCATCGCCTGTACCGGACAAGCCCCCCGCAGTTCCCCCCTGCCCAGCCCCGCAACCCCGGCTCCCGCAGCTCCCCCCGGCCCTGCCCTACCCGGCGACCCCCGGCTCCGGCAGCTCCCCCCGGCCCTGCCCTACCCGGCGACCCCCGGCTCCGGCAGCTCCCCCCGGCCCTGCCCTACCCGGCGACCCCCGGCTCCGGCAGCTCCCCCCGGCCCTGCCCTACCCGGCGACCCCCGGCTCCGGCAGCTCCCCCCGGCCCTGCCCTACCCGGCGACCCCCGGCTCCGGCAGCTCCCCCCGGCCCTGCCCTACCCGGCGACCCCCGGCTCCGGCAGCTCCCCCCGGCCCTGCCCTACCCGGCGACCCCCGGCTCCGGCAGCTCCCCCCGGCCCTGCCCTACCCGGCGACCCCCGGCTCCGGCAGCTCCCCCCGGCCCTGCCCTACCCGGCGACCCCCGGCTCCGCCAGCTCCCCCCGACCCTGCCCGGCGACCCCCGGCTCCGGCAGCTTCCCACCCCCCGGCCCAGCTCCGGCCGCCGATGGGTCTGGGTGACAGCTGGGGATGACGAGACAAAGCCGTCGTGGCAGCAGCAGCACGCCCCGTTCCCACACCCGTGACCGCGATCCGCGTGTCCGAAGCCCCCTCAGCTAACTAGGGGCAAAGGCAAAGCGGGGGGACTCGGTGGCTCTCAGCAGCGCGAGGGTGAAGAAGCACCTTTGGGACGGTCGGTTTACCTCGTTTCACCTCGGCAAACCTCCGAGGATGTCCCTCAGGCAACAAATAGCCAGCGCAGAGTCGCCAGCCCGCGCCCAGGCGTGCGTGCAAGCTTGCACGGCAGGAGGGAGCTGCTGCCGAGGACATGCGAGCGTTCCACGGCGTGTCAGGCTCTGCCACGCAGCACGATGCAGCGAGCAGCAGCCCCTGGCCGCAGCCGAGGGCAGCACTCGCAGCTTCCCAACCCTACCGAGCTTCCTAAGTTACTCAAAAGAACGCTAATTGATGACTAAGAAGCAAACCAGAAGCCCATCCTGGAACAAAGTCACCCTGACTCATTGCCTGTGCCCATACATAGGGTGAGCTCAGCCCCATCCTTGTGCTGGGCTTCTCACTGCCTGTCACACACACACACACACACACACACCCAGGGCACGCAGCAAAGAGAGCGGATCGCAGCGAGCCCGTGTTCATGTACATGCCATCTCTCGGGGGGAGAATTCACCAAGAGCACAGTTGGCTTTTCTTTCATTCCACCAGCCACAGCTGGGCAGCGCGTGTGTGTGCCCAGCAGCGGGGTGGCAGGGGGATGCTGCCCCGCTGGGTCACACGCTGCAGGGACACACACACCGACTCCACGCCGCCGGGACGGAGCGTGTCTGCAGCGCCTGGCCAGATCGAGGAGCTTCGACAGGCCAAACACTTCAGAAGGTAACAAACACTGCTGGTGACTGAACACCTATTACTGATAAAGCCAGTCTTCCATTCCTCATGCCCGGTGGTGTCATGACGTTACACACACAGCAAATACAGGCATGTGGAAAGAAACTGTCCCTTGAAGAGGGGCATCAGCTGCACAGGGCGCTGTGGGAGTGCCACGCAGCCGCGTGTGTGTTCCTACAAACAAATCACAACTGAGCTCCCTGCAGTTGGACCCAACTTCTTACAGGATGACACCAGAGAGGCTGAGGGAAGAAGGCATCTGCATCTCCAGGAGCTGAAAGCAAACTGTCATCTGTAAATGAACTGAACTCTTTGAGAGTGTGAGACACATCCGAGAGGCACAGCCCTTCCTCTGTCTGTGCACGGTGACCAACAGCGTGTCATACCCTTCCTTGGTGACAAAGAGCTGCACACACACACACACACACACTTGCATTTGTCTTCTATTACCAGAACACAAATTACCCGTTTGGAGCTGCTGATTTCATGCATGAGATATAAATAAGCAGCACATATGGCTGAAGTACACACTGAGGTACGCACAACTCCCACGGCGTGGGACTGCAGAGGATGTCGCAGAGGAAAGAGGGAGGCCTGGAATAACCATCTCTCTCAAAACAAACGTGTAATTAAAGCAAATACATCACGGCCCAGCAGCAGACCGTGCACCCATTTCTGAGGCCACCCCACACAAGTGTATAAGGGAACTGTGACCACCGCGACAGCGTGATCTCACCTTTAAACACACCTTCAGATCTTGAAAGGAAACAAAGCTTTCATTAGCTCTTTCAGATGGTAAAGTGCATCAGGGCCAAGGCAGCAGCTTACCCTTCTGACTTGCAAATGATGGAACAAGCAGCCTGCTAGCTCACTTGCTGATGAAAGAAGAGAAATGACGCTACAATAGTTCTCAGGCTCCAACACACTCTTTTCTAGCACAGAAACAAGAGCTCGTTTTTCCACCTCATTACTGGCACAATGAGCACCCTCCACTTCTTCAAGCACATCCCATTATGGGAAGGTTAACTGTCTGACCAGCTCTTCTGATGTTTTACAGAAAGTGAAGTCACCACAGGCTGGTGGGAAGTGGAAGGATGCTGGGGAACAGGGGGGCACACTAAAGGTGTGCTGCACCCTCTGGCTTCCCCTGAAGCTGTTCCACCCCACGGCTCTCTCACACAGGCTCTTCTTCCTCTCTGCATTTTCCATCAGAAGGAAAAGGGAGAGGAACAACCACTGCCACAAGCTCTTCTTTTAGCTCCATGTGTTTCTGCCAGACAACCCAGCAGAAAAGAAGTCAGACCCCCACTTAAAATCCCCGCAGGTCCAGTTTTGGGGGAGCTGTGGGTCAACATTTTGGGGATCAAAGCTAATGCAGTGCATAGACCAACGCGTTTTAAAACCTTTCTCCTGATTCTTTGTAACCAGGAAAAGAAGATAAAGCCAAAAGGACTTCCCTGCCCCCAGGAGATCTGTCTGAACAGTTCAGCCAGCTGTCCAAAACCTGTAACACACGGAGGTTTTCCTTTTCTCACTTACACAGCTGGGGGGAACATTGAAACTAGTGACGAGAAAGGGCAGGATGTTGTGTGGTGGTGTGTGGCACACACCTTTCCAGCAAACAAAGCAGCCTTTCCAGAAAAAGCGACTCGAGGTCACTGTGCAAAAGCATCTTCTCACTGAAGCCACGATAACCCACTGGATCGATGCACGGTGACCACAAACCTACTGCTACCATCCCAGGGTCTTGCTCCTCCAGGCAGAAGCTGCGTGACAGAGTCAGAGGAAGCTGCAGGGGTTGCAAGGTAACTTACCTTCAGACTACAGGCAACACTGCTCTTAGGTGGTGTGGATCCAAAAAAAACCCCTCCAGGAATACCAGTGCTACTGTTCCCAGTGTGCTTGTTACACTCACTGTGTCTAAAGTGATGGGCCTCACTTCACACAGCAAATGAAGCTGACTTCAGTAGCACAAGAGTTTCCTCCAAGAACTTCTCTGTGGAAGAGGACACAGGTCCCCTGACTCCCAAAACAGCACTGGACACATTGGATCAACCACTCAAGCGCTTCAAAGAGGAGACAAAAATGCACCTGTCTGTTTCTTTGCTGCGTAGCAGCAGACAGGGGAAACAGAGGAATAGAAGCTGTTGTTGTGCAGCTACTGATTCATCATTTGCAGACCACAAAGTCAGACCAAAGTTTTGTTCTAGCAATAATACTGAGCTGCTGACTGGGATTTAGCAGTGGAAACACAGTCAGGCTATGAATGGTTCACTGTGCTGAACAGAGAACGTACATTTATTGCAGAAATCAGGATGGAACGCTTGATTTTTTCCTGTAATGCTTTAAAAATTAACCAAGGAGACGGGTCTTTTCCATGCAAACGCTTGATGAAGAGTGCTAATGACCTTCAAATCACGTTTTAAGCCTTGATCTTCTGACACGGACACGTGCCAGCGAGTCAGGTGAGGCAGGCAGCAAGGCAAAAGACATGGCAATGCTGCAGACACTTTAAAAGCAGCTAACAGATGGCACAAGAGAAGCTCTGGGAACTCTTCCACGCCCATCAGACATCAGCCACGGTTCATTTTTCATCCTATGATGATTCTTTTTCATCCCATTAGATTCTTTCTGTCCCCTGTAAGTTCCATCAATACCCATAGGTTTTATTTCTTGTGCATTTTTCTATCCTCCCCCTTAGCACTAAGACTGGCAACTCGGATTTGGTTTCTTCAGAGGTGAGAGAGGTGCCTGCAGTATCTCTAGGAAGGTGACCTATGCAGAAGCTCCTTTTGCAGTGCCGGTGGCCTTGGCTGGAGTGACACCTAGTGGGTTACAGCCCGTGGGGGCAGAAAGTTCAAGGTCTGAATGTGCTGAGATGAAATTTCCTGTTAATTCAAAGCCTCCCTCCACTGGAAATGCTCCACAGTGACCCAGATTTGGCCAGGCTGCTACACACAACCTCAGGCCAGGAGGAGGACCTCCGGGGAGTGACAAGTGCTTTGTGCCGTGCCCCAGAAAGAAGCTGGGTCCTGACTTTGCTGCAGGGCACAGAGGGGGCATCTGTGTTGTACATCCACGCTTTTAAAAATAGCTGACTTCCAGACATGAACAGAAGGAAGATTTGCTTCTAAAAACGCCCTTCTGTGCAGAGCAAGCTGGTCAGTAACTAAGCAGAGCAATTACTGTTCCTGCTTGTGCCCTACTGCTCTCAGATACAGCCAGGCAGCTGAGATAAGCAAGCAGAATGGCATATCTGACTGGCAGATGCAGTTGTCTCTCTGGAGGGCAGCAGTGACCTAAAACCACAGTGTTTCCCAGAAATACATAAATAGAGATTAATTCTTTTGGTGCTATCCACAGGCAAGTGAAAAAAACCCCAGCCCTCATCCTCTTAAACAACATAATCCACAACTGCTGCAGTTCACAGTCTTCAAAATGAAACCTTGCTGGGTAAATGACACTCACTGGGGGGGGGAAGTGATTTTATCAATATCAGTCAATTAAACCTTTTGAATCCAGAACAAAGTCGCATTTGCAGTGGGCAGGAACAAAAAAATAAGTTTCCTTGGTCTCAAATTGACCAAGGATTTGTAGCCATGAATGAGGTCACACCCCAGGCTCCTCTTCTCCAAGCTCCAGAGCCCCAGCTCCCTCAGCCTTTCATCACAAGGCAGATGCTCTACTCCCTGAATCATTGTTGTGTCCCTGCACTGAACTCTCTCCAGCAGCTCCCTGTCCTTCTGGAACTGAGGGGCCCAGAGCTGGACACAAGATTCCAGATGTGGTCTCACTAGGGCAGAACAGAGGGGGAGCAGAACCTCTCTGTAACTACTGCCCACAGCCCTTCTCATCCAGCCCAGGATGCCATTGGCTTTGGCCACGAGGGCAAGTTGCTGGCTCCTGCTCAATCCTGCTGCCCACCAGCACCCCCAGCTTCCTTTCCCCTGTCCTACTCTCTTAAGAGTTCACTCCCCAGCCTGTGCTGGTACGTGGGGTGATTCTTTCCCAGGTTCTCATTTAATAAAAGCTGAAAGTTTGGTGAAAACAGCATCTCTCAGAAAACAACAGCATATAGTACACATATGACTCACCACACTTGCAGCTGCTTTGCTGACTGTCAGCTTATCTTATCTCTGAGATTTACGATCCCTGTGTTTGGAAAGCCAATGCATGATTCCAAACCAGGCCCCTTCCCTGGAAAGCCTGTGAAGAGTTAATCATTTCTACAGAGATCCTTTGCAATCCTGGGACTGCAGCCTTAGAAGGCATGGGGACCTAGACCTTTGGCCCGTGCATGGAGCAGAACACTGTAATGCTTTTAGCGTATCAGTACGGTAACATCACACAACTGAAGCTGAAGGGCTGAGAAGAGTTCCTGTCTTGTCTTCTGAAGCAATAAAGTAAACAGGGGGGAAATGTCCTAGTGATGGTCAAGCCAGCAGCCTCTCTAGGAGCTTTCTTTCCAGATGGAGTGTTCTTCTGCAGCTGTAACACCCTCTGAGGTGAAAACTGATGGTGCTTCAAGAACAAAGAAACAAAATCCCCCAACTTCCTTATTCCAGTGCATGCAGTGAGCACCAGGCACTAAGCTGAGGAACAAGGTTACGTGTTTCAGCACCCAAGCAGCATTCTGTGAGTGGAGTCTGAAGACAGCCTTTCCTCAGTGTGCACAGTGCCTCACGTTCAAAACCAAACCTCCCGGCTCGCTGCCCTGCAAAGCATCGTGTACAGACACCCTCTGGGACACCGCACCACCTACAGACTCCATCCAGCTTAAAAGCTGATCCAGAGACACGAGTTAACCCATGCAGTGACACAAAAGGTGCCCAGGATTGGGACCACGCTCATGGGGCTTGGGAGGGATTCAGTTGAACCGCTGCACCCTCTTGTGGAAGTCTCTCACATCACTCCAAGCCATGGAGTTAAGGCCAAGGCAACATCCTTCACTCACCCAAGCAACACTAAGTGGTTCACGTAACACCATGAACCTCATTGAGAGCTTTGGAAGGTTAGTTCCAAAATGCTGATGGTCCTGGAACACAAGGTAAGCAGTAAGGTGTGGATGGCTCCTCCTTCAGGCTCATTCCTACTTACACTGAACAGAATGGGAATATTCCTTTACACACAGGGTGGGCGTGAGGAGGCTGGAGCCAGGCTGTGCTCAGTGATGGCCAACGACAGGACAAGGGGCAACGGGGACAAGCTGGAACAAAAGAGGTTCCAAAGAAACACAAGGCTAAAGTTGTTCCCTGTTGAGGTGAGGGAGCACTGGCAGGGGCTGCCCAGATGGGCTGTGGAGGCTCCTTCTCTGGAGACATCCCAACCCAGCTGGATGAGTCCCTGTGTGCCCTGCTCTAGGTGCTGCTGCTCCGGCAGGGGCGTTGTACTGGATGAGCTCTCCAGCTCCCTTCCAGCCCTTAAGGTTCTGTGATTCTGTGAACAGAAGAAACTAACACTGAATGCAACAAAACAGTTTGTGCCTTTCTAAGATGAGGGAGATGAGCAAAAATCTGATGCTCAGGAAACGTTGTTAAAGTTCAAACCCTTCAAACTTCCTTGTGCCTCCTGAAAATGGCAGAATCAATAATGGAAATTACTCACAAGCAGCTCAGGTGCCAGGCACAGCTCCAGGTCAGCCCTACCGACACAGGAAAGTTCTAACCCCGAGGAACAGCACAAAACTATCTGGAAGAAAAAGGGATCAAGTCCTAAGGGGCGAGTCCTTCATTTTGCCTACTAGACATGTAAGCAACCAGCTGGAAGAGATGCAGACAGGGCTTTGGAAACCCTGCCTGTCCTCCTCCAGTGCTGCACGGCAGATTGCTTGTCTGTGTGCTGACTCCCAAAGCCTCCCTGCTGGGGGTGTTGTGAACAGCTGGATAGCTACAGACTGCAGGACACAAATAACCCCAGCACTAGACAGTGTCACGCCAAATCCAGCCGAGTGCTTGCTGTGTTCAGCAGATGTTCTTTGTCTGGAAGAGCCTGGAGTGAGTATGAGTGGAAGAGAAGCTCTGCAAGAGGATGGGAATATGCCTTGGAAAGATCATTTTGTAGTGAAGAGTTATTACGTGGGAGCACTATCCAAATGCTTCACTTCTAGAATTGAGCAACGCGTGTTGCAGAATCCAGCATTCTGCAGGGTACAGGACCCTGCCTCGCCAGGCTAATTCTGCTCATCAAGAGGGTTGCTTTGTTTGTTTTACATTTCCTAAGATTTTTTTTAACTAGGAAAAAACCCACATAACTTGGAATAAAGTCCTCTGACATCCAGGGGCAGGCTGAGGCTAGCCATGACTGGCTAGCTAGAAAGCACAAAGCTAGTTCTGTGGATGGATTCACTCCCAACTTATACCAGCACAGCGTGAAATAAATGAACCAGAATCAATTCTGCCCAGAGCTAGCTCAGATCTGCACCAGGCTCAAGACCTCCACAGGCATGTAGCTGTACTGCTGCTAAGAACACCTCCCCACAGCTGAGCTGCAGGAGTTGTGAACTGCTTTCCCATGACACGGGCTTTACATTAAGCTCAGTAGATCCAGCCTGGAGAAGACCACCATGGACGCCCGAGTGGCTGTCTGTAGTCTGCCCTACTCATTAGGTCTCAGCTCTACACCAGACTCTCTAGATGCAGGAGCACATCTCCACATGCCTGGACCTTGCTTCCCTGCAAGGGCCAGGCTGGGGAAGCTCTCTGTGGCAGCTAGGAAGTGATGCCCTTCTCCCTGCTCGCAGTGCTACGCTCAGCCTGACTTACAGAATCCTCAGTGTTAGCATTAATCAGATTTCTGATCTCCAGACTCTTTATTAACTATACCTGAGCTCGAGCATTAGCTAAAAATTCTAAAGCTGCCTGGATTGGACTCCTGTGCACTTCACTCTGTACAGACCATGCCAGTGAAGTGGGTGTCACCACGAGTTCAAATGCCTGTGATGTGCAAGGCTAGCCTGCTGCACGTGATTCCAACCAACCATTCCAGGCACGAAGCAGTCAGAAATCCCCCTGTTTATTCACTCATCCAAACAGTCCTCACATGATACTTCAGCTTCTAGCTCTAACCCTTCTTACTTGAGCCTTCCAGCAGGCAGCAGCACACGGAGGGACAGGCTGAAGCTTTCCCACGGCCAAGGCCCAGAAGGCTTTTGCCTAACTCCAGGCTGCAGGGCTGGGAAAGCCCAGACAGAAGTAGAGGTGGAAAGCTCACACCAACCACCACAAGATCCTCCTCTGCTGCCAAAGCACAGAGCAGCAGTGGGTGGGTGGGTGGGTGCCAGGATGACACATCTCAGACTCAGAAATCCCACCTGGCTGACTTCCTCCCACTGACAGGATTCAGAGTGCTGAACTGGACAGGCAGCAACTAAATGGATGGTTCCAGACTTCGCTGTGTGAGCAGCCACAAAGTTGGGCCCTACATCAAGTGCTTCACTGCCTCAGGTCACACCCTTCGTTTATTTTGCCATCCTACTGCCTACTAATTGCCTTCCTGATCTAGGTGGGACCTGCTTGTGCCGGGGATTGGACTAGATGATCCCTAAAGGTCCCTTCCAAACCTGCCATTGTGTGATTCTTTGATTCCAAACAACACCTCCTCAGCCTCCTCTAGTGCAGCACTTGTGTTGAAGCATTAACAACAGCTCCAGGGCTCCTTTTCACTCTGTATTTCTCCACATCACAAAAGTCCAGCGTGACCTGTCAGAAAACTTGCAGTACCTCCATGTCAGGTGGCACACCAAGAGCTGTATGTCTACGGGAGTCCTCCTGAGCAGGTGAGAGTTACAGTTCCCCAGTGGCCTCCACACCACCAAGGGCTCCACTACCATCCTCAGACCACATCTGGCTGCAAAGCACACACGTGCAGCATCAGTCTGCACAAGCCTCCACACGATGCAAACCAGGGGTCAAAAAGTGGAAGATAGGAAAAGGCTGGAATTAAAAGACCTGAGCTTTGTATTTCCTGCTTTCAGAAGCTTTTGATTGTCTGCAGGATACACCTGCAGATGTCAAAGCAACGGGGAAACCTCATCTTGATGTCTGAGAAGCAGATGCCCCCAAATCCTGGCTATTAGCTTCATTCTCACCTGTACAGTTCTTTTCCAAATACAGCATTTGAAATTATTGCTTTGCAAAAGTGGGGTCAGTTCCGTGCTCTTATCTGGGATAGATGCTGAGCAAGCCAACCCCCAGAGAATCTATTTACAGACATTATTTCATTCACTTGGTCTACACACGTAAGAACCTATCAACCAGAGCTTTAAAAATGGCAAAGGAGGAAAGTGGAGCAGATGAGGCCATTTCAAGGCAGCGAAAATGGGTCACATGTGCTACACTGAGCTCTCTTCAGACACAGCATGTGTCACACAAACCCAGCAGTTTCCAGCTTTCAGAAATTAAAGGTGAGCAGAGCGATCCATCATTCCAATGCTGTGATCTCAGAAGGTAAAGGAGAACAGCTCAGGAAGCAACAGCACCAGATGACGTGCTGTGCTCTGTTCAGCTCAGTGATTACTGCAGCCATCTCCCCATCCCTAACACAGAGAAGGATAACTCCTTCTCCTCCCCTTGGTTCTTCCCAACTCCACACCCAAAAGCCATCATCTCAAAGCCACGTCTGGAAGCTGCACTGGTTCAAGACTGCCATTCCTCACCGAGCCCCAGGCTGCCTCCCCAGCTCTCACATCTGTGCTCTTTTTGGGGCTACGTTGTGACCCACACTGAGGCTGATAAACAATACAGCCAGATTACACCTCCAGTTTTAAATCTCCAACACCACAGAGTGCTTCCAAAAGGAAAAAGCAAAGCACACAGGGAAGAGCTGGCGAGTTTGTCATGCCCCTCAGCCAGAGCAAGGCAGCCAAAAGGGCTCGGTTCTGGAGCGTCACGTGTGGTTATTCAAAGGAGGTTTTACTGCTGGATTCCAACAATCCCCAATCAGCTGATCCAAACCTCAGAGCGCTAATCCCTCACTGCATGAGAAAGTTCAACACGTCCAAGTAAACACAGGGATTTCAGGCTATTAGAAGAGTGTGATTTGGAACAAAGAAGGGTTTTTCCAATCCGAACTGCAGTGAAGCTTTTGCTCTTGCTCTAATTGAATTCTTGGGCACGGTTTGGTCCGGTGAGGCTGGAGCAAATGCCATTGAGAAAGTCAGTCTGAACTCTGAATTGAGATGTGAACATGAAAACCTAGCAGTCTGCAAAACTGTGACATTTATTTCCCAACTAACAAGTTTCTGGGTGATGTAAGAGGAACCAAGGACAGCAATCTGCTCAGATTGCTCCCAGCCAGAATGAAGAAAACACAACAGTGTCCCCAGGGAACTGCAACACACAGCTGTAAGATTCAGCCTGGGTCACAAACTTTTTAGGCTGTATCCACACTATAAGGAAACAGCCTCAATGTCAGCGAATTACTTCAGCTGACAGAGTAGGTCTTCCAGATGTGTGCAGTGAAACAGTTCATCTAGAACAATCAAACAAGGGTGAAAGGAAGAGATCAGCCCCGGAGGACTTGGGAGGGAAATGGCTACTGAAAGCAAAGAACAGATATTGTTTCTGTGCTTAACAAAACTCCTGAGAGGCAAACAAACACCAGAATGGCTCTGCTCTGCTGTGCTCTGTGCTGTGCTGTGCCGTGCTATGCTCTGTGCCGTGCTCTGTGCTGTGCCGTCCTCTGCTGTGCTGTGCTCTGCTGTGCTCTGCTCTGCTCTGCTCTGCTGTGCTCTGCTCTGCTCTGCTCTGCTGTGCTCTGCTCTGCTCTGCTCTGCTGTGCTCTGCTCTGCTCTGCTCTGCTGTGCTCTGCTCTGCTCTGCTCTGCTGTGCTCTGCTCTGCTCTGCTCTGCTGTGCTCTGCTCTGCTCTGCTCTGCTGTGCTCTGCTCTGCTCTGCTCTGCTGTGCTCTGCTCTGCTCTGCTCTGCTGTGCTCTGCTCTGCTCTGCTCTGCTGTGCTCTGCTCTGCTCTGCTCTGCTGTGCTCTGCTCTGCTCTGCTCTGCTGTGCTCTGCTCTGCTCTGCTCTGCTGTGCTCTGCTCTGCTCTGCTCTGCTGTGCTCTGCTCTGCTCTGCTCTGCTGTGCTCTGCTCTGCTCTGCTCTGCTGTGCTCTGCTCTGCTCTGCTCTGCTGTGCTCTGCTCTGCTCTGCTCTGCTGTGCTCTGCTCTGCTCTGCTCTGCTGTGCTCTGCTCTGCTCTGCTCTGCTGTGCTCTGCTCTGCTCTGCTCTGCTGTGCTCTGCTCTGCTCTGCTCTGCTGTGCTCTGCTCTGCTCTGCTCTGCTGTGCTCTGCTCTGCTCTGCTCTGCTGTGTTGTGCTCTGCTGTGCCGTGCTCTGCTCTGCTACAGCCCCTTCGGCGCAGCCCCGGCCGGTCCCCGCCACTACTCACTTGCCTCAGCCAGCGGCTCCCGCAGCTCCGCGGGCTCCCGCCGGGTCAAGGAGCCGCCCGGGCTCCGGAGGCACCGCCGGGCCGGGAGCGGCGGGTGGGCTCCGCATCACTGCGGCGGCGGCGGCGGCGGCGAGCCCGGACCCCGCCGCGGCACGGACGGACGGACGGACGGACAGACGGACAACCCCAGCTCCGGCTCCGCCCGGGAAGGGAAGGGAAGGGAAGGGAAGGGAAGGGAAGGGAAGGGCGGTGCTACCCAGCCGGAACTACCGAAGCCCGTGGCCCGCCCAGGAAGAGCAGGAGGCGCGGTGCGAGCCCCAGCGCCCTGTTATAACGACCTCCTATAGCGCCCGGCTATAGCGCCCAGCCCCAGCGGCCCGGCCATGGCTCCCAAGGGCGGCCCCGGCGGGCGGCAGCAATCGGAGGAGGATCTGCTGCTCCAAGACTTCAGCCGCAACCTCTCCGCCAAATCCACCGCGCTCTTCTTCGGCAACGCCTTCATCGTGTCCGCCATCCCCATCTGTGAGCTGCGGCGAGGGGATGGGGATGGGATGGGGATGGGGATGGGATGGGATGGGGATGAGGATGGGGATGGGATGG
>WBNH01007092.1:61046-73437 GCA_013401255.1 Urocolius indicus
GGTGTGCGGGTGTTTGTTTGGGAGCGGGGGGTGTGCGGGTGTTTGTTTGGGAGCGGGGGGTGTGCGGGTGTTTGGGTGCGGGGGGTGTGCGGGTGCCGGGGAGCTGGGGACATGCGGGACAGCCGTCGGGACAGCGCTGACGTGTCGGCGCGGCGGGGCCAAGCTCGGGCCGCCTCTCCTCTCCTCTCCTCCTCTCCTCTCCCCTCCCCTCGGCTGACGTGGCCCCTGGAGTCCCCGCTCACAAAGCAGGGCGGGTTGATGCCGTCCCAAGTCCCTCCCGTCACGGGGTTTGGAGCTGAGCCGCTCAGCACTCCCCGGAGGACGCGTTTTTCCCTTGCAGAGAGCGCCCGAGTTAAGCGCTGCGGCTCTCTTTGTTTTCCTCTGCAAGGGCTGTACTGGAGGATTTGGCACATGGACCTGGTGCAGTCCGCCGTCCTCTACAGCGTGATGACCCTCATCAGTACCTACCTGGTGGCTTTTGCGTATAAGAACGTCAAGTTTGTCCTCAAGCACAAGTAAGTTCGGAGGCAGCTTGAAGCGGAACGTGTCACTAAGTGATGTAACTAAAGGTCACCTCAAAAACTGCCCCACGTACAAGTATCTCCTCGTTAGCTCCTGCCACCTCTCTTGTAATTACGGCACAGACTCTCCTGGCCTGCCAAGGGTACGGTGGGGTGGCAGAACTCCCCTCCGTTCTCACAGGGTTATTGCCACGAACTGGCACTTTGACCAACACTTTCGGTGGTTTCGTTGCTCCTTGTTGTCTCTTCGACCTGTCAGAACTGTTCAGTGTTCTGGCAAAGCATGGTGTGACTTACAGAGTTATGAATATCACTTCTATAACCCCAGAGGAGGGTTTACAGGCTGCCCAGGTGGGCTGTGGCGGCTCCTTCTCTGGGGACATCCCAACCCCAGCTGGACGAGCTCCTGTGTGCCCTGCTCTGGCAAGGGATGAGCTTTCCAGGTCCCTTCCACAACCCTTTTCTGTGATTCCGTGTCTTACAGAGTGGCACAGAAAAGAGAAGATGCTGTTTCCAAAGAGGTGACTCGGAAGCTGTCTGAGGCAGACAACAGGAAGATGTCTCGTAAGGAGAAGGACGAAAGGTAAGCCTCTGGTGTAATACCTGCTTTGTGGCTCTAGGTGGGACACTGGGGGCTTTTCCTTGGCCATGGTGCTTCTCTGTGTTCTGGTCAGTAGAAGCTGCACTGTCAGGTCTTTGTTCATCTGTGGAAGCCTTTTTGAGGCAAGTGGTCAACGGAAGGGCTCGGACATGGGAAGCTTTATCAGCAGTGTGCTGTAAGGCAACCTCTCAGTCCTTGAGCTGCAAAGCAAAACAACTTGTTGTACAGCCCTTCCGATAACTGAAGAGCAAGCATCACAGCTGCCTTCAGGAAAAAAAGGAAAGCTCATTTTCTTAAGGACAGGCTGGAGTGATGTGTTCTCTGCCTTCCCACTGCCAGGCACACGGGCAGCTTCTGTCAGATACAGACCCACTGAAGTGTTATTATTTCTGCAGGGCTGGGTTTAGATGTGCCTGGTAGGAAAGCAAGAGTAAGTCACTCAGCTGGACAAGCCTGTAGCGTGTGCAGGGTTTTGTCACCATCCACCGAGCTGACTGGCAGCTCTTGCACTGCTGTCTCTTCTAGAAGCTGGCCAGAACAAGGGAGAGCAGCAGTGTGTGGCTTACTGCCCTCTGGCTGTTCATTGCTGGAGGGGTGGCTGTGCCAGGGTGTGCAGTGCCGTCAGTGTGCCTGAGCTAACGCCTCTGCTTCTCCCTAGAATTCTGTGGAAGAAAAATGAAGTGGCAGACTATGAAGCCACAACTTTTTCCATCTTCTACAACAACACCCTCTTCCTGGTCTTGGTCATCATTGCTTCCTTTTTTGTGCTGAAGAACTTCAACCCCACTGTGTATCCTTTATTATCACTGGCTTGGCACAGCCAGAGTCCTGCTCTTACTTGTCTTCAGCGGCTGCATTTGCCAGGAGGGTTGGGAGGCTGTGCTGCTGAGGGGTGCAGCTCAGCGTGGGTGCCTCAGCTTAGGAACACTTCACCTGAAAAGAGAGGTTGCAAAAGGTCAGCCCCTGATCACATAAGGTTAGTGACTGGCAGGAGACCTTTGAAGGATGTCACTTGGTGTCTATACATGGATTCCAGTGGCTCTGCCATTGCAGCTGTAGCTGTGGAAGCAGGCAGCAGCTCCTGTTCCCACTGAAAGGCCCCAGCATGGGGGTTGCCCCCTGCTCTTGTGTTACAAGTTTTGGTGATTCCACAAATGAAGTTTTGTGTGGCTTCAGTAAGTAAGTACAGCCAGTCAGGGCCCTGTCTCATTGAAGCCCTTCTGTGTTTAACCCTGGCTGTGAGTACCTCGAAGAGAACAGGCTATAACCCATTCTGCCAACACCTGGACTTTAACTTGTAGTTCAAGTTAAGATAATCACAGAATCTCAAGGGCTGGAAGGGACCTGGGAAGCTCATCCAGTGCAACCCCCCCCGCCAGAGCAGCATCACCTAGAGCAGGGCACACAGGAACTCATCCAGCTGGGTTTGGGATGTCTGCAGAGAAGCAAAACTCCCACATAAAGCTGCTGAATGTTCTGTACAAAAGAAGGATCTTTATAAGTGTATGTCCTTGACCTTGTCCCTTACAGAAACTACATTCTCTCTATAAGTGCTTCATCTGGCCTGATTGCTCTGCTGTCCACAGGATCCAAGTAGACAAAGAAAACCCCCCCAGAGCCACCTGTTTCTGTGAGAGTTCCACCTGCCATGCAAGGGAACAGGAATACAGGGATTTTTTAATAGTGTGACTGCCTGAGGGTGTTGGGGGGAGGGTTTGAATCCCAAATGGTTCCGTGGTGTTTGCTTTTGGGATCTTTACCTGGCATTAGTCCATGACTGAATGAATCATTTTACCTTGCAATGAGAGGAAGGGGGTTGTGAGCAGATACCAAAAGTCTCCTCTCTGAAGCAGTGCCCAGGTGTGGCAGCACTGCTGATCCCAAAGGTAACAATCCACCATTTAGCATTGTAACCTGGAACAGTTTTAATAAAAAGGAACCTTGGTTTTGGCCATGTCATTCCCTGTACTTGCATTCTTAATGGAAAACCAAGGGTGTTTGCATGGGCAAGCAGGGGCTGGAGGTTGGTCAGCTCTTCCTGCTTCCAGGAGAGAAGTGTCTCTACCACTCAAGGGCTGAGGTTTGGTGGTGTTCTTGGTTCAGGTTTTTGTTTGCTGGGTTTCCCCTGTGCCATCCCCACGACAGGCTGCACCCAGTGTAATGCTGAAGGCTGCTGCCTGGCATCCCATTGCCCTCTGAGACAGTCAAGAGTTTTAAGCTTTTGCTCTCAGTAAGGGGCAGTGCAATCTCCTTTTGGGTTTAAAAGGGAAACATTGGGAATCAATCTGTTTAATGCATTGCTTCATTCCCCTGTCTCTGAGAAGAGAGAACATGAAGTTGTACCTCTGGAGGGAAGAAGAGGAAACAGGCTGCCACTGGGAAAAGATAATAAAGCTGTTCTCTGTGTAATGGTCAGTGCCTTTGTGCTGCCCAGGAATCAGAGTTTTAGATACCTCAGTAGTTCACTTGTACAGCTGCAGCATGTTCAGGGGACATGCCCAGGGCAGTGACAGCAATGCCGGGAGCTGTGCCGTGAGAGTCTGCACCTCAGCACTCTGTCAGGCCCTGGCACCTCAGTGAATCCTCAGGACGTTCACCCTGGGTTTACCTGAGGCCCCAGTGTTGTCTGGGACTGATGTGTGCCCCAGGAGACCAGTGCAAGCAGCAGCCCAGCCCAGCCCAGCCCTCTGCTCCCCGCTGTACCTGCTCCTGCGGCCCGAGCTCGTTGCCCTTTGCTGAGGATGAGCATCTCCCTGCTCCGTGTCCGTCTCCAACACAAGGCACTGCTGTGTCAAAGCCAGCCTCACTGTTAGTAACAGGTCTCTAAGGATAAAATAAGATGCACAAAATGCTTTTATTGTGTCCAAGCAGAAGTCAAAGTCAGACTGCGTTTCTGGATATACAGCGGCAGAGTTCATGTACACGTACCATAGCCAACGGGGTTAAATACAGGAGCAGACAACTGGTGTGCCAGCATCCCTGCATGTGGGGCCCACATGAAGCCTGCCCACGCTCTGTGGGTGCCCTGGAGCAGAGGGGATGGGACACAAGGGACCTACAGACACTGTACAGGGCTGCACCCCCAGGACAGTACGTGCCCAAAGCACAGGCAGCGACGTGAGCCGAGCACTGAGCCCATCGGTGCCTCTCACAAGCTGCTGCTGAAACGTGACGAGGGTCCTGAGACGGGCAAATCAACGTGTAAGTGCTCCTGCAGAGGGAGGAAATGCTCACCAAAAGCTACCTGGTTGAAACATGGCTTAGAAACACGGTGCGTTTCCTTACGCCCGAGTTAAAGCACGTGTAGCCCTGTCCCGAGGTACCCACCTGAGTGGCTTTGTCCTGGTCTGTCTCAGTAGCTATGTGTTAGATGTATATCTGTAATTATCTACATCCTTAAAAGCTCATGAATATTGAAATTTGCAATAGCTCCGTCTCCAAGCAGGCAGGAGAGGCAGGTTCCTGTGGATGCAAACCCCAATGTCTCACCACGGATGCCTCCGTTGAAGGTCTGTGCTGAGCTTTGCAGACAGACGTTGCTTTGATTAACCTGACATGCGTGTTGGAGCTTAGCTAACTGTGCTCTTCTGGCTTGTACTCAACCAATACTGCCCAGGAGCACTCCACAGCTGAAATCATTGTATAGTTACGAGTTCAGCAAGCTGATTTCTAACTAGTTCTTATGTCTCACGTCCTCGATTCAACTACAAAACCAAACCTAAAGCACACGCCCAGCGTAACAAAAGAAAGCAGGAGATCTGAGCTTGCCCCTTCTACCTGGGAACCTGAAGAAACTTTGTAGCTGAGATTTCCTAAACGTGGTTTTATTAAAACCCGAAGTTGTCTCTGGCTTTTCTTCATTAAAAAAAAAAAATAGATCTGTACATCCTTCTGAGATCACCAAGTACCTGAAGGTTAGGAACCGGTTTCTGTTTTGCTTTACCGAGTGTTTTTTTCACAGCCCAAGCAGGAGGTGCTAGGAGTAAAGCAAAAAAAAAAAAAAAGGTAATGGGTTCAAGTTGAAGGTAAGAAAATACAAGGTTATCCTTGGTTAGAAGAGAGAGATCAGCTGTGCTTTTGAATTGCACTGCAGGTGAGTAGCAACAGCACACATCTCGAAGGGTCCCGGGACGGCAGACACCGAGCAGCAAGCTGCTGAATGAAGTCGGGGCTGTAGTTCTGTGCAGAGCACTGTTTAAACCATGCAGTCCAGGGGAGTCATGCAGTGCATTATGATCTGTAGTCCTTCTTGCTGTAGGGCTTGTTCCCCAGGATGTTGTCTATCTCGTTCACTATGTGGGACGTCATCTTCGGCAGGACCTGGGCGTGGGAGAACGCTGCTGTTTAATGCAGCTTCCTTTAAAGGCTCCTCACAACTTCAATCTAGGTTTTAGCAAAGAAGGTTTCCTCTTGGGGAGGGGGGACAGATATTGAAAGGTTCCTGTAACCTTTCTCCCTAAAAGAAAACCTGCTGCGGCACCTCTGCCCAGTGAGAGAAGGACGCAAGTGCTCCCAAGCTTTGCCTGACAGTGCTGCTGGAGAGCCAGGGGCTGCCCACACCAGCAGAGGAAGCTCTGAGCATGAAAGCAGTGCAGAATAATTAAGACGGATTTGAGTGACAATTGCCCAGTGGCAGACAGCACAGCATGTGCCTCCAAAGGTCCTGGCAGCTGCTTTTTCAGGTGCATGAACCCTGCTGGTGCCAGATGCAGCTGTAGTCCCACAGCTGGTGTCAGCCCTGGCACCCACTGCAGCTTTCCCTGCTTAACAGGCAGCACTGGAAGTGGAGAAAGCCCAAACCAAAACACAGAGCACTGCAGCTGTGCTAAGAGGAGGAGGGCATCAGTCTCAAGGTGTGCTGCTGTTACCTCCCAGGGAGCTGAGGTACCAACCCCCTGCCACCACTTGCACTTGCCTGTATGGCTCCAAGGTTCTCAATCAGCTGCTCGGGGTTGGAAGATCCCAGGAGGACGGAGCTCACTCCCTCGTTTCTCAGGCACCACGCTGGGAACAAAGTCACAGGAGGGTCAGGAACATCAGCTTCACCACACGGCCCTACTCCAGAGCCTGAGCTTTGCCAGAGCTTCTGCCTCTGAAAAGCAACTACATTTCTTGCCTCAACCTTCAGTTTACTTCCCCAGCCCTTCCAGGAGGAAGATGCACAGGTCAGATACCAAACCACAGAGCAGCCCTCCCAGCAGCCCTTCTGACCCCCAGTGTCCTAACTTGGGTTTTCCCTGTCACAAACCACGAGGACTCACCTCTTGGCTGCTTGAACAGGGGATACCTTTTCCACCAGACACATGTGGTATCTTTCAGCCTTGGCTCTCAGCAGCAGAAAGATCATTATTACAAATAAACCCAAAAGTTCCTCTTCAAAAAAGCAGCATTGTCTGTGTCCATCAGCCCAGCCCATGGAGGTCAGGACTGGATCAGGGATGGCCCAAGACACACCAGCCCCTCTGGTCAGTCAGAGCTTGATGACCGTGGCAGAATCAATCTGATTTTAAGTAATTTTAAACTTTATTACTCAACCCCTCCCCCCCCACATATTGTTTGTGTGGGAGGCCAATGGGCCAGCAGTCCCTCCAAAGCCACATGTGACATCTTACTGTCCTGCAGCATGTTTTGTTCTTATTCTGTGCTCCTTGACAGGCACTGACCTGCTCCTGTGAGGTGCTGCACTGCCCCTCTCAGTCCTGCCCTGTCCCACACTGCTGACAGCCAACAGCCATCACCTACCGACAGCCAGCTGGGGCAGGGTGCAGCCCAGGCGCTCTGCGATGGGCGACAGGTCCTTCAGCTTCCCCTGCTGCTTTCTGCCTTCCTCGCTGATGATCTTCTCCTTCAGCCACTGGTAGCACTGGGGATGGATTACATTGCACGTGACTCACAGCTCCCATCTTCCAAAATGGGAAGTTTCAGCAGAAACAGCCCTTAGAAAGCTGTATCCAGCCCAGGAGGCGGCAGGCTGAACAACACTGTGCACGGCTACACAGAGCAATCATGACCAGAGCAGGCTGACTCCTGGGACAGCCTTCATCTGCATCCCTCTGCCTCAGACCTTGTCACTCCCTGCAAGTCCCTGACAGGAGGCTGCAGGGAGCTGGGGGTCAGTCTCTGCTCCCAAGGAACAAGTGATAGGACAAGAGAAATGGGTTCAAGTTGCCCCAGGGGAGGTTGAGGCTGGAGCTGAGGCAGAACTGTTTCCCTGAGAGGGGTGTCAGCCCCTGTGCCAGGCTGCCCAGGGAGCTGGGGCAGTGCCCAGCCCTGGAGGGATCCCAAAGCCGTGGGGCTGAGGTGCTGAGGGCNGTTAAATGATGCAGAGATTTCAGTTCCCCCAGCTCCAGGCTGGTAACCTGACCGTGCCCTGCTGTCATCAGTTTGCTCCTGTCTGCAGTCCCACCTGCTCAGCTGCCTTCACCAAACGTCTACAATGGGTCTGATTTTGGAAGACAATCCCCTACACGATGATATCCCCCAGGTGAGAGTGCTGCCCTTCAGAGGCACCTCTGTACACTGCAGCTCTGCTTTTAACAGCACCAAGAGGAGCAAACCCCAGCCCAGGGAAGTCCATCTGTGCTGGCGCTGCTCAGGCAGCGTTGGCTTCTGCCCATCAGCTTATACAGAGGCTCAGATGCCATCTGAGCTGCTTTTCTTCCCCAATTCATGACACTTAGTGCTCTGCCATTTTCCAAACCAGTAAGGAATGTACATGCCACAGGAATGATAAGGGAGGACACCTCACAAACCCCAATAACAATCAATTCAGGGTAATCCTGACAGAAGCCAAGCACTGTGGTGACACTGCAATCCTAAAACCTGGTTGATGGGGCTGCTGCCCTGCCTGGCAAAGGGCAGGACCCCCAAGGACCCCCAGGAGGGATGCTGAGGGGCTGAGCTCCCATCACCACTCCTGCCTGGGCAGGCTGCTGTCCTGGGAAGGGTGGGCACAAAAATGACACCTGGCTCTGTTTTAACCACTGCCTGTGGTTTAGGGGGTTTGAAGTCACAGCATCTCTATCCATGAACATCAGCTGGGAGCATCAAGCACAGCAGAAACCCCAGGCTCGTGCCTTCCTTTTGACTCTGTGTGGCTAATGGATGTGTGGCCCCTCTGCAGCCCCTGGCTCCAGCCAGAGCAGCTGGTGGCCGTGGGCTCGCTGCTGTGGGGAGCTCAAGCACCTCTAACCCACATTCTCCCACACTCTGGAGGATGGTTGCCAGAGAAACCGAGCTGATCTATCAATACGGCAGCACTCAGGCCAGCCTTCTCACCAGGGATCTGCCTTCCCTTTGTTATGTCCCAGCCCTCACAGCAGCAGCACCTCTGCCTTTCTCAAACACACAGCCCGAGGCCATACCTTCAGTGCAGCCCTTGAGCTCTCAGGGACCCCATTGCCGTATTTCCCTGAGATGATCCCACACGCCAATGGTGACCACGTCATTGCTCCCACCCCTGCAGAGCAAACAGAGGAGGAGGCTTTAGGGGGCTGGGAGAAAGCACAATTGTATCAAAAAATGAGAGACTTTCAGATAAAAAAAAAAAAAGAGTCAAAAGCAAACCAGTTGCTGCTTGTTTCTGTAGCTGCTGGAGTGACAGGCAGTCGGTGTCTTCCAGGGAGACACCAGGCAGCTTATTCACCCAAACCCTTATTGCAAGAGCCTCCAGCCCCATTCAGGCTCCTGCTGCAGCAAAGCACCTGTGACCTGCTCACCAGGTATGTCCTACACCTGCCCTGCCTTCCACCATCCCATCCATCCTCCCTGTGCTGGCCCTGCTGGGCAAGGACACCAGCTCCCACCCACCCCCTCCCAGGCTGATTCCCACACGGCTGCTCTGGACACCACGGCAGGAGAGGCACGAGGAGGCACCAGAGCCTCCTGGGGCAAGGGACAGGTGGCTCCTGCACGGCTCACCCGAGCCCCAGAGCAAGCAGCAGCCATGGTAACCAACACCTATTGCTACCAGAGGCACAGTAAGATGGGTTTTCTTCAGATCATTAGAGAGACACTTGTCTGCCCTGTACAGAGCCAGGGCAGGAGAGCACTGCTCCCACCTACAGCCCCGGCTCAGCCTGAGCCGTGTTCTTCTCCCACAGAAGCGGAGCAGCCTCTGTCTTACCTATTTTGTGATACAATTCTGGCAGCTGCACCTCCACTTTCTCTCTTTGGAAGAGATGGTACTCGGCCTGTTCACACACGGGAGGGATCAAGTTGAACTGCCTGGCTACAGAGTAGGCTTCCTGCAGAGGGGAGAGCAGCAGATGACATCCTTCAGTAAGGGCCAGCATCTCACACCACAGAACCTACCAGCCAACACTGCTTGAGCCCGCAGGAGCTGACAAACTCAGCTTTCCCTCTCCCTGGCAGCCAGGCCACACACATCCCCGTGACCAGGGCTGTGCCAAGGCAGAAACACAGCCCCATCCCTGCCTGTGCCTGCTGTTGGGGATAACATGCCCACCTGCTGCCTGCCCAGCACCAGCTCAGCATCAAGCCAAGCACCTTCCCAGCAGAAATGGCTGGTGCTGAGCTTCTTTGTCATGTTTTGACCCCATGGCAAGCAGCAGGGACCTGCAAGATGCTCCGGGCATTGACTGCCATGGAATGGGTTGGGTTGGGAAGGACCTTTCAGGGTCATCTACTCTCAAACAGGGTCACACCTTGTCTCAGACAGGCTCATCCACTCTCAAACAGGGCTTTGGTGGCCATGGGCACCCACAGCAAGCTGGTGCCTTAGCAAAAGTCTTGGAGTCAGGCAAATAAAACCAAAGTAAAACCACCTTCAATTAAATGAGCCAAGACACTCAACCCTTCAATTAAACAAGCCAAGACACCCAAACTCCAGTTAAACAAGCCAAGATGCTCAAACCCCCAAGCCATTAGATCACTCCATCTTCTCCCAGTCACCACTAGGCTCATCCTGGCACAGGGTGTTATTTTAGGTGAATAGATGCTGGATGGAGTGAAGTGCAGCCAGGTTCAGCCCAGCCAGGGCTGGTGGCTCAGCTGCCAGGGGTAGCCTCCAGCAGCCCCTGCAGTGGGGCAGGAGGGCTGGCAGATGTGTCCCCAGCAGCTCTCACCATGATCTCCATGGCACTCCAGCGGGACGTGCCCCAGTACATGGCCATGCCCTGGTTGATCACGTGGCTCATCGCTCGCACGATCTCTGAAGGAGAGGGAAAGAGAGATAAAACACCTCTGAGAACCGCCCAGAAGCCAATTTTTTTCATCCCCAAATCCTCCCAAAGTCCCTTACAAAGGCCAAGCACGCCCAGGAGCCTGAGCAGCTTTGCACGGAGCATCACTGCTGCTGCAGGGTCTCCAGCATCAACAGGGCTATGGTTTAAAACCTGCTTCCAGCAGCTGCCTGCTAGCACCTGATGACAACATCCCTTTCAACATTTAACAGAAGAGGGCAGCACAGTTGAAAAAGAAACTACAAAGAGACATCCAATGTGGTTTTAAACTTGTTTACTGAGAGCACCTCTCTGCTCCTGCTTCCCTTGGGACAGCAACACCAGCCTGCTGGGGATAAAGCTACAAAGCTGGGTGGCTGAGCCCTGCCCTGCACTGCCCAGGAGCCCTCTGCAAAACCCAGCACAGCTGCTCAGAGCAGCAGCCCTGTGGTCCTTGTTTTCCTTTGGGAAGGACCTGCAGGGCCACACACACCAGGACAGCATCTTTCATTTCCATCCCTCAGTAGGATGCCAGCAGCAGCAGCCCTGCCTTCTTGGGACAGGGGGTAGGGCTGAAATCCATCATGAACTTTAGTTTGCAAGGAAAAGAGAGAAAAAGGTCTATGCCTCGTGGTCAGCCGTGAGGTTACAGAGCCTGCTAAGGTGCCTTGGTCACGCTGCAATGAAAACACCCCCTGCTTCACCTTTGCAACTCATCTTGAGCTCAGTTGCTCCTTGGAGCAGCTTGAGGTGTCCATGGCATTGCAGAGAGCCCAGGCAACATCAGTCACAGCACTGCTGCAGAGGAGCTGGGGGCTGAAAGGGACCCCCAGGACTGAGCAGGGACCCCAGGATCAAGTGAGGGCCCCAGCCCCAGGGTCACAGTCCCAATGGGAGCCATGGAGAGGATCAACAACTCCCTCCAGCTGTGGCAGCAGCTTGGAGGAACTGGCAGCCTGCGTCTAGAGGATGGATCTGTGACCCATCAAGCTCTGCTGAGCTGCCCCAGGTGGGCTGCAGGGCTGTGCAGAGCAGACCTGGGGGGGCTGTCTCATCCCTTGTGCCTGCTGTTCCTGGGCAAGGGCTAGAGGCATCGCTGCCTCAGGATCACCATGAGCTGCCTTCAGAGCATGAGGATTCTCATCCTATTTATGGAAAGGCAGAAAAAAGAAAGGGCTCTTGGCAGAGGGAGGCTGCAGTGGCAATGCTGCTGTTAGGGTGAGACTGCTGCTGCAGGCACCAGCAGCCACAGCTGATGGAGGCTCCCTTTATACCCTCACAGGGTACGAGACACCACTCTCACACCGGGCTCCTGCCCTGAACAGCCACCTTTGCTCTCAAGGGAAACACTGGCCTGAGAAGCTTTTTCCTCCCCATGAAGAGCAGAGTTCAAAATGATAGATACTGGCTTTTCTTCTTCTTTTTTTTCCCTCCCCTTTCCTTCTTTGCCGTGGCCAAAGCCACACTTCCCCCTGTCTCTAAGCCTTTTCCTCCTGGGCAGCGCCAGTCCAGCAGCCTGCCCTGCTCTGCAGCAGCCAGGGGCAGCTGTGCAGCACTCCCCTCCCTACCTGACACCCTCAGCCTCTCCCTGGCTTGAGGTTGCTATTTCTGCCACCCCTGGCAATGCTCAGGAGAGTTCCATCACACGCCTCTTACACACTGCAGCCCATGGCTGTTGTGTTCCACCTCCACTCCTTTCAAGAAACACTGAAGTCAACTCACAAAACACACACACACACACACATATATATATCTCCATCTATTTCTCCTTGTCTGCCAGAGCCTGCTCCCAGAGGCATGGCAACAGGGTGGTGTGTGAAGAGCTCATGTCTGGACCATTCAGCCTGCACAAAGGGCATCACTGCACAGGGGGAAAGAGTATCTTTCAAAACCTGGACAACAGCCCCCTGCAGCATAACTACAGTAACTCTGAAGCAGCTTTAAGCTGCCTGAAAGGAACCATGTCCCCTACCCCCCTGCTTGCCACTTTGTCCTGGTGTTTAAGTGGAACTTATGTTCCAGTTTGTGCCCATCACCCNTCTGTGTATATATTACTCTTTTTTATAATGTTATTCTGTTAATTGAGT
>WBNH01007093.1:0-19903 GCA_013401255.1 Urocolius indicus
TCCTCCTGACACCCACCTTTAGGTACCTGTAAGCATTGCTGAGGTCCCCTCTCATCCTTCCCCAGGCTGAGCAGCCCCAGGGCTCACAGCCTCTCCTCCTTAGAGAGATGACCCAAGTTGGCTCTGGGGCTTTTAAGGGAGATGAATACATTTCTGATGTGTAGATTAAGGAGCTTTATCTGCTGCCTTGGGGACCAAAGTCACTGACAATGAAGAAATCTGTATTAAATGCTCTTTTCTTTTGTTATCTCCCTGTTGTGCAGGGCTGCTGAGGCATTCTGAGCCCAGCTCTCAGCAGCTTGAGGCAGGGGATGGGACCCCAGGCTGGCTGGGGGGGACCAGGTGAGTGTTTCCAAAGGGCTGCTGCCCACACACACACACACACACTCCTGAATCCCTAAGAGGTGGCAGAGACACCCCCTGCCCACTCCCAGCAAGAGAAGGGAACAGAACAAACAGTGGAGGCTTCTCCTTTGTTTCCCTTGGTGGTACCTCACCCCACACAACCACTCTGTGTGCTCCAGCAGGACCCTCACACCTTGGCATGAGGAGCAGAATGGGGGAACCTCTCAAGGTCACCCCAGTGAGGCAGTGCCAGAAGCAGGTGTCTGCTCCTGGGAGAAGCAGGGGCAAGCAGGGAGCTGGAGCGGGCTCGTGGCTCAGGGAGGCAGCTCAGCACCCAGCCTGCGTGCCAGAAGTGGCAGATGGCTCAGCAGATGCTTGGGGAGAGAAGTGGCTTAGTAGGTGAACCATGAAAAAAAAAAACAACCATCAAGCATGAAGTAGATGGAAAGAATCAACAGCCATTCATAACAGAAACGTCCCTTCTCTCACCCTGCTCACAGTCTCACCAAGCACCACACAGCTCATCCTCACTGCCAAGCTCCAGCCCTGCTGAGAGTATCTGCAGCATCTGAGAAGCTGCCTGAGCCGAGCTGCACGGCGTGGGAAACCCACCCTGCACGGCCTCTCAGGTGGCAACTGACTGAGCACAGAGCTCAATCCTCCCTCCAAGACACGACCTGCCATCTTCTTCATCAGCTACTGCAAAGTCTGGACCCATCCTAAAAGCCCCAGGCGGCTCCCTGAAGCCACAGCTGCTGGCAGAGGGCAGTGGCAGTGCCATGCCCCAGGTCCCACGCTGCTCAGGACCGCTGGAAGTCAAAGCAGGAGCTGGGCAGGGGCCTGGCAAGCCTTGGTGTGTTTGATTTCCTCAGCCCTGACAGCTTCTGCAGCCTGCAAGTCTTTCTCCTTGCTATTCCTCATTTAGCTGTGAGGTCAATCTCCTGCCACAGTGTGAATGGTTGTGTGAACTCTGACGGGAAAGGAGAAGGAAGGGAAGCGGTGCCTGTTAAACAGGGCACTGGCCCTGGCACGGACTGATGAGGGCTCTTGGGTAGCTGGGCTGTGCCATCACAAACCAGACACATGTGGTTATCAGCAACAGTGAGACACAACAGCCACACACCCTTGAAAGCCCCACAATCCTTCCTGGGATTTCACAGGGACTGTTTCCCACCGAGAGGAGTGGCTGTGGCTGAGCCCAGCCCTGGGCACACAGCGCTGCTGGCCCAGCCTGGCAGGACTCTGCTGTGCCCAGGGACCACCAAGCCCACCAGAGCCTCACCCCGTGCTGCTCATACCCCTGGGGCAGTGAATCCCAAAGCTTGCCAGTTTCTGACCGTGCATTGGATGGTGCCCCTGGTTTTAGCAGGGAGCAGCATGTGCTGCCCAGGCAGCCAGCAGCCCTGGCACACTCCCCTCCCCAGGGCTGCCTGCACCAGGGGCAGGGATATACAGGTTTGGTTTGACAGAAGTGCCTCAAGCGCCCACGCAAACTCACTTCATCTGAAGAACCCAGGAAAAGGAAATAAAAGCCCAAACAATGTTGAAGTCAGTCCTGGGACAGGAGAGAAAAACTCCAATTTCCTTCCTAGGGAAACAAACTCATTTCATTGAGGTGTGAACGGGACCCCAGGGTATCACAAATGAGACAGCTCAGGTTTCAGCTGCCCCACCTGCACCTTTAGTCAAAAACTGCCCTTCACGTCCTCCCCCCAGCAGCCTCAGCCTGCAAAGCCAGGATCAGTCACCCTCAGCTGCAGCCTCCACTGACCTTCCATGGGGGTGTTGTTGTCCGGGCGGTTGGCGAAGACCACGTCCACGTACTCCAGCTGCAGCCTCTGCAGAGAGGCCTTGAGCCCTGGGGACAGCAGAGCAGAGCAGAGGTGAGAGCCTGCACGGCCAGAGCAGGGCAGGAGCATGGCACAGAGCCCCTGGCACAAAGCAGAGCCACCATGGGACTCGGAACACAGCTCCCTCTACTCATATGTTACACATATGCACACACACAGCCCTACAGCATACAAGGAAGGGGATAAGTAACATTCCCCTTTGTCTGTGCAGCCATAATAAGAGGCAAGCCCCAGTTTGACTCATGCAGAGTGCCCCCTTCCACAAGAATGTCCTTTCTTGGGTAATGACACAGACCTGGCCTGGCACAGACACAGGTCACCACATGTGCCTCTGGGCAGCCCCTCAGGAGGCAGCTGCCAGGGACCGAGTGCAGCACTTTGCCTCTGAATCTAAATCACGTCACAGAGCCTCTGTGGGCAAAGCCAGGGCAGGTCCTGTCCCACCTAACACAGCTCTGCCCAGGGAAGGCTCAGGGAGATGGGAGGAAGGTGGCACCGCTTGGATACGTCATGATGAGCAGGTAAAGCAGCACAGAGGGCTTCACTCCCTCTGCAGGGGAAGCAAACAGTGCCCACCAGCACAGCACAGGGCAGCAAGGGCTTCACACAGCACTGGCCTGCAGCTACAGCCCAGGCTTCAGCAGCTCTCTCTGAGATGTGATGGGGAGTCAGCACCAAAAGCCCACAGAGATCCATCCACGTGTGTGTGTGTGTGTGAGAGAGAGAGAGGATTCTAACACTTATTTTCTATGAATCTTCCCAGGAACAAAGTGTTTCTATGGATCTTATGAAGAATGAGCCAAAATAGAGCAGTCTGCAAACGCTGCATGTGGGGATGAAACAAATGGCCATTTTGCCATATGTATTTATAGGCAGCAGCTAACACTGACCTTCACGTTCTTTGCTGTGTGTTCTGTGAAGTTACTTCAACTGCTGCCAGTATTTTTCCATCGTTCCATGAAGTGGCTCCACAAGAAGTGGAAGATGGAAGGGTTTGGATGGGTCTGGACTGCCTGTGACGTGGCTGAACTTCACCAAGCCCCTCTGGCTGGGGTGCTGCCAGCAGCCAGGACTCTGCCTTGCTTGGGAAGGGGGGTTATTCAGAGGAAAGTTCCATCAGGTGGTGCTAAAAAAGCTTTCACCAGCCTTACCTTACAATGAAAGGCAGGTCCTGCTGCAGCTGAACCCTGAGAACACCAGCTAATGGAAACTTCCCAGTGCTCTCCCATGCCTGAGCTGCCTACTGAGGCAAAACTGTGCACTGGGGGTGTTCCTCACTGAGAAATCGCTCCTCTGGGATGGAAGGTGCCCACAGCTGCTCCCTGAGGAGGAGTTTGCCCTGCTCACCCACCTCATCCCAGCTGGGACAGCCTTAGCCTGCAGGGACATCCCAGGCCAAGAGAGGGGAATTACCTAAACACAGGGATAACGTTTTCATATCACCCACCTTTCAATGTACCCAGAACACAGCCTGGCTGTCCAAAGCTGGGACAAACAGCCATTGCTGACATGGAAATGGCTACATGCAAGTTCAAGCTGCCATTTCTGGGGGACAAACTCAATCCCTGGCACACAGCACACCCATCCCAGGGTCCCAAAGAAGAGGTTTTGCACATCCCTCTGTGGCAGCAGACAGAAGTGGGTCAAACAGCATCAAGAGGCAGGCAGTGTGACTCTCTCTCTGCAGAGATGTGAAGCACAGGTACCAAACCTGCTGCTCCCCTCCTACCCCTAAAGCCTCCCAGCCCCTGATGAGTCAAATCCCCCAGTAACTCCCTTCCCTGGCTGTTTTCCTCAGGATTTCTGTGGCAGACTGACCCAGGCTCCCATGCTGCTTGGCTGCTTCTCTGGGTCTCAGACCTGCTCACAACCTCTCAGTGAGGGAGGCTGTTGGCACCAGGGCCCCTCCTGGGAGGTTTTTGGGGTCTCCCCCAGCCCACATTGGGAGGCACCTCTCACTGGGGCAAGGTCCTGGCTGACGCTGCTGATCCTTACCATGACAGAGCTGTGGGGTTTGATGGGTGCTGCTCTGTTTGTGAGTTATAATTACACCCTGTGAGTGTGGCTGGGTACCTGACCTGACACCCAAGCACCCTCCAGAAACAGCCAGATCATTAAAACAGAGTAACCTGTAGAGAGAAGTGCATGTGCTCTCACTCCCCCTCCAACAATAACACATCCAAGAGAACAAAACAAGCAGCTGGAGGGGAAATGAGGGGTGTGCATGAGGCCAGCAGAGACTTGAGTGAATAAATCCCGAGGGACGAGCAAGAGAGGGCTCAGCATCATCCAGCAAGTGAGGGACCAGAACATGCAATAAAACCGAGCACCTGAGATGAAACAGTACTGAGAGGAAACCAGAACCCTCCCCAGATGGTTGCTGGGACCTGGCCCCACTCCAGAGGCTATTTCTGCGGGCTGACATCATGCCCTGCATCCTCTGCTCTGACCAGGGAGCCCGTGGAGAGGGCTGGGGGATGGCAGCAGAGCAGCTCCTGCTGTCTCACAGCTCCTGGGGTGGGGGCTGTCCTTGAGGAGAAAGGTGCAGAGCTGGTGGGAGCTGTGCAGGGCAGCAGGAACCCTGCTGCAGGGGAGTGATGGGCTGAGGGCTGCACTCTGCTCACTGCAGCAAACCCCCAGAGGGTTACTGCTGCAGAGAGGGCTGCCAGGGGCACCTGTGTGTGTGTGCAATGAGCTTGCCCATGCTCTTTGAGGACAACCAGAAGCATCCTTCGGTGATTTTAGGCACTTCAGAGCAAAGCTGGGAGCTGCACCGTGCTCGGGGCAGAGCCACTGCCCCAGGTCCATGCCAAGCCCCATGCCAGAGCTCCCCCCACACGACACTGACCTTCAATGATGTGCTTTCTCGAGAGCCCTCGTTCTGTTTCAGCTCTGCAAAGGGAAAACAGATGATGTGGCTGTTAGAGATCTGAGGGGCTGACAGCTGGGGAGCACTAACCTCGTGTCCCAGTTTAAACACCCCAAAAAGGACGTTACAGCTCACACAACAGAGAGATCCCAAAGCTCATTTGGGTTCCCAGTCTCAAGGACAACAACCCCTGGGATGAGGAATACCACTGTTAACTTGGCTGTGTGGCTGTGAAGGGGGAAAGCTCTCAGCAGCAAGTGCCACTACAAGTAACTGGGAGACTTACTTTCCACCCCAGTAGAGTTTTGTTGTTATGACCAGACTGGACCTCCTGCAAACAGAAGAGAAACGTCATTATTGGCCAAAGGTGTGATCAGTGACCCAGCAGGATGCTGCCCATCAGCAGTGTCACCACTCCAGCAGCCCTGGGCTCAGGGCAAGTGCTCCTGCACCACTACAAGCCTTTGTTACACAGGTCCTTAAGAGAGAGCTACAGCACTGCTCCCACCTGGTATCCAAACCCAGGGCTTCTCATTATTGTGAAGTACTCCCAGGATCACTGAAAGTCCCAGAGTGACACAACATTCCCTGACTTCACCTGTAAGTTCCCCTGGGACATTAAACCAAAGCTCTGTCCTTCAGAGGCTGCCTTGCTGCCCAGATGTGTGTGGACAGCTCATCACACCACTCCTCCAGCTTCTGCCACACCTGCCTTGTTTTCTTCCACAGTACCCAGAGTGCTTCTTACTGAATGATGCCCCCCACTCCCCCTCCACCCAGCACAGGGGATCCTGGTTTTGGAGGGCACTGCTGGAACCTGTCCTTCAGCTGAAGGCTGAATGTGACACACACACAGGAGGCCTTTAAAGATTATGCAAATGCCCCTAAAGCCACATCTGCTAATGTGCATCACTTAAAGCAGGTATCATCCTCTGCCAGCTTACCTAAGATGATGGCCCATCACAGCTTTGGATCCTTAATACACAGTCTTATGTGCCCAGATAAGGATGCCAGAGCACAAATCATCTGCTGTGACACGCAGTGCATGGCAGTGCCAGTGGAAATGCCCTGATGCTGTCAGCTGTGCTGTGGAGACTGACCTGGGCAGCAGTGAGCTAAATGTGAGCAATGATGGTTTCCAATCCCACCTGGACACACTCCTCTGCCTCTGAGTGAGGGGAATCTGCTTTAGCAGGGGCTGGATGAGCTCTGCAGGGACCTTCCAGCCCTCACCAGTCTGGGATTCTGTGGGAGTGTGTGTGCCCATCACAGACATGAGCTCCTGGCACTGCATGGGCACAGCAGCACTGGCTCCTGGTCCAGCATCACCTAACAACAGCATTTCACAAGCAAGAGGTCTCTCCTTTTCAGGGGTCCTGCTCAGCAGAGACACAGCTGCCAGTACATACCTCCAGCCCTTCTTCTTCAGGATGTTCCCCAGGATGACCTCAGCCCTGCAAGACAGAGTGAGCCCCACGTGAGGACAGGCAGAAGGATGCTTGGCATGAGCTGCATGGCGCAGCTCCCCGGGATGGTGCCACCCAGACACCCGCCTGCAGTCCTGCTCTCACCATGCAGCTCTCCCCTCTCCTCCCTGGGCACCAGTGACCCAGCACCAGATGGGACACAGTGGGACAGTCCCCTGCACCAGTATAGAGCCCCTCACCCACCTCTCCTGTGTGTGTACAGACCCCCAACCCCTGTGCTCCACATCTGCTTGAACCTGCTCTGGGGAGGCTGAGCCATGACGTCCCAGCCCACCCCTCACACTAAACAGCAAGCCCCAGCCAGGGTCCCTGGGGAGGGATGTCCTCTGGCCACGCTGTGCCAGTGCCATGAGAGCAGCAGCTCTGCTGCAGCCTGGGCAGCCCCTGTGCCAGGAGCTGCCGCTGCCACGGGCCGTTCAGCACCACCCAGATGGGCACCGACTCCTCACCCTCCCTGTGCCCACAGCCAGGGGCACCACTGACACGTTTCACCCTGCAGCTGGGTACAAGAGGCTTGGCTTTACCTTTTTCCTTTCCTTTTTTTAAAGAGGGCTTCTACACAGAAAGGGTTTCCTGGCCCCCTCCATCCAGCAGCACCTGAGCCAGAGCCCTGCCCGTGGGCAGTGAGTGTGACCCAAGGAGGGCCACTGAGGACCCTGGCAGGGCCAGGCAGAGGGGTCCCAGGGCAGGGCCAGGCTGGGCACTCACTTGCCAGCTGCATACACCTCAGCCGTGTCGAACAGGTTGACGCCGCTCTCGTAGGCGATGGTCATCAGCTGCTCTGCCACCTGGGGAGCACAGAGGAGAGGTGAAAGGTGGCACGGGGCAGCCAGCAGCTCATCCCACACAGGGAAGGGCACAGGGGGATATTTAGCGTAGCTGGGAGGGCTGTCAGCATCCCTCAGCCAGGGGGTGAGATCCTGCAGGGGCACCCAGAGGGCTCCTGCACCAAAACACGGGTTTACATCAGCTGCCCTGTGACTCATCCTGGGAGAAACTCATCTCCTCTCATAGGAGCCTTCTAACAGGACAGCAGCCCAGAGTTTAGCAGAGTTATAGAGGGTACTCTGCAAAGCTGGGGAGTTTCACACAGAGAGGATGTTTCCATGGTGAGAGAGGGGGTTTTGTTGTGGTTGCTCTGCAGCTCTCCAGGTGCCTTCATGGGGCATTTAAGCTGCTGAAGATCATTTCACGTGATCCCCATCAGAGCCCCAGCAGTCCCACTGCTCCCAGAGCAGTTCAAGGGGGACGGGTGCCCAGCCAGGACACCCACAGCACCCCCAGGGTGTGAGTCCCTCAAGGATGGGGTTGTGCTTCAGTCCTCTTTTTCCATCCCTGAACACTTTGCATTGACTTCTTACAAGCCAAATTTCTGACTGAAACAAGTGCCCTCAGCTCAGCCTACAGTGCCAAGGAACAGGAGTGAAGTCAGTGACCTGCCACCAGCACAAGAACCACCACCAAAGCTCAGGTGAGTTGAAAAGCAAATGAAAAAGCCCTTGAGTTCAGTCTCCTGGGATCTTTTCCCTCCTGCTGAAGAGATTTTGGGGTTTCTGCCATGCTCTATAAAGGGAAGGCAGCTGGAGGTTGCTGTCTTTGCGGTGAGGAGCATCCCCAGCATACCTGAGACAGAAGGAAGCCCATGTGCTGCCCATCGTTCACCGAGATGGAGCCATCTGCCAGGGGCAAGGGCACGCAGACAGCCCCAGCTCCTTCTCATTCGCTTCACTTCGTTATGCAGAAAACAAATCATCAGGCAGCTCCTGTAAGCTGAGCCCATGCCTGTGGTTATGACTGTTGCCCTTTACATACATGATGCAAAAATAGTCTCCCATTTCTGCTCCAGGAAGGGTTGTGCTGCCAATGGTGAGGAGGAAACGTGGCCTCGAGCAGCAGGGAGGGTAACAGGGATGGCTTTGAGGGAGATTGTTACGGGGCCTCTCTGGAAATGCCACACTCATTAAGGGTTTGTGTTGCAGGAGCACAGGCTTTGCAGTGCTTTGCCTAGTGACTCTCTGCCGTTCCCTCGTGCAGACACGGGCTGCTCTGATTTTGGTAGCCATGGTTTCACGTAAATACACCTCAGACTGGTTTCCATTCCATGCACCACACTGACATGCCTCCACCAGCGCTACTCACCTCGTCTGAGATCTGCCCTCCAAAAGTGACCCATGTCCCTAGGAAGAACAAAAATCACCTGTTAGTATAGGAGCTTTCTGCTGACAACAAGAGATCTGCTACACCAAAAGTCACCCTCCTTGGGCTGACACACACGTTTGCAGTGGGGTGAACTGGCTCAGAGGCTGCCGTGGCCCTGAGCAGCAGCTCCTGCAGCCCCTTCCCCGGGGCACACAGCCCCAGGACTGGGAGGATGCTGAGCTGCCAAACACACACAGCTTCAGTGAAAGCTGCAGCTCTTTACAAAGCTGAGTTCATTTTCCAAAGCTTCAATTTGACAAATTAGAGACACACACAAAAAAAAATCTCTGATGCTGCTGAAACGTGTCATTTGGGCAACGAGACTCTCCCTGAACCTGTGCCTCAGCACTCAGCAGCACACCAGCCACAAGCAGGAGGAAGAAAACAGAAATGAAGTCTTTCTCTTGATGGGGAAACAGTGAAAACCCCGAGTGACTTCTCTCCAAGAACATTCTCCACACAGCCCATGCCCTGCAGCTTTCACCACCCACCCCAGGAGCGAGCTCAGGCTCAGGAGCAGACTCTGCTCTGGTGCTGGAGAAGACCTGGGGCATTACTTCTCTGTGATCACTGCTTCAAAAAGGAAGAGGGAAACAGAGCATCCTGTGGTGGAAACAGAGTGTGGGTTTCACTGGCTACTCACTAGATATCAGAATGCTACTGCATATCTGTGTTTTGTACATCTATATATGTTAGACACACGCAGTGAAGGCACTGGAAGCAAGAGGCAACAGCAGGCAGGGGAGTGTGTCCCTCACACAGCACAGACTCACCCTGGCAGACATCACTCCTGCCCTACTTACCTTCCCCTACAAACTTCCTGAGAGTGATGCTGAGGCATGAGAGGGGGATGTGACACTCCCTGGGCCTCTTGCCACCTTCTCACCCCGTCCCTTGGATCCACAGCACGACTTCTCCCCGCGCTCCTCAAGAGCCACAGGTCAGCTATGTGCAGAACTCCATTGAATGGATGGCTCAAAGCTCACAGGGCACACACACAACTCTCTCTGTCAGGCAGCCACAAGGGAGGCAGGGGAGCTCAGGCACCGAGCTGGAGTATCCAGTGTGATTTGGGCAAGACAGAGGAGAGGCTGCATTACCGGGGAGGGTTTGAGCTCTGCTGCTGCCAAGGGCGTAATGAAACGCTCCCTGCCAGCTCACACTTGCAGAGGGCCTGGTGCAACAGACATGTAAGTGCTCCTACATCTTCATTAAAGATGGATGGGCTCCCTCTTGCTCACAGAGAGCGTGGAACAGGAACCCTGAGCAGGAGCTGGAGAGCAGAGAGCGTGCCTGCTGCTGCTGCTGGAGCTGCTTTGATCAGTCCCTGGCTACAAACAGAGCAAGATGAGCTGCTTCCAGCACCAGAATCTCACTTTCCTTCCCTCAAAAAAAAAAGAAAAAAAGGTCAATGTGAATTGTTTAATACACTGAGAGTCTCTGAGAGCACATGAAGTTATCTTTAATGAGGTGTGTTTGCTGTGTATTTACACTGAGCCTCTTCATCTCCTGCAGAACAACCCCAGCTCTGCCTCACAAACACAGAACACAGCTCATGCTGCCCAAGGGGAAAGCAGGAGCAAAGACCACACATACATTTCTAATTCTGCATGTACTTCTGTTCTCCAGGGGCAGTCCCTGGGTGACAGCAGCACCCCCTGAGCCCAAAGCTGCCCTCCCCAGCCTGGGCTGGTGATGGAGCTCCAGAAAGGTGCTTTCTCTTACTGTCAGAGCCAAATGCTCTGGTCCTGTACAATACAAATTAAAGTAGGCTTCAGTTTATCACTATGCAGATGAAAAACATTCCAAATGAAGCCTGATTTCCACGTTAAAGCTTCAGGAGTGTTGCTTTTACAGGAACCCACTGAAATGCCTTTCCCCTGAAAAATGGGTTGAGGTTGTTTGTCACCAAGGCATCTCTTGTCTCCCGTGAGTACACACACAGACCCCAGCACAGGTGAGAAGAAAAGGAATCCTTTATGCACCTCCTCTCTCAGATACACCTGACTACAACCTCATACCACAACCTGTACCCCACAGAGCTGGAGAGATCAAGGGTTTGTCAGTGAAGGGCTGGCGCTGGCCTGGGTAAGAGCAACGAGCACTTCATCTCTTTAGCCATAAGTAGTGAATACACGCAACAATGGGTACACCTGCCCTGCAGCTTCTCCTCACCATGCTCCCAGACCCCAGGGGGGTGATCTGAGTGGCCCGGGAGCCCTGGACTGTGAGTGTCCTCAGGGACACACACTGGGGGAACCCTTGGGGTATTTCCTCCCCTTGGTCGTTGCAAAAGCCATCCAGGGAGGTGAGGTTTTGCTCAACAAGGTGACCTCTAAAAGCATCCAACGTGGTCAGGAAGGAGAGATGGTCTATTAGGGGCCTGGCCAGAGAAGGAGCAGGGGAGGCAGCACAGGAATCCCCCTGGCACGAGCAGCCCTGGGCACTGGCTGGGGGTGGTGGTGGTGGGCACTCGCTGCTCAGCTCCCATCAAAAACAAGCCCATCCACTCCAGAAAGAGTGAGGCACACTTGGCATTTCACACAACAACTGAGGATGATTCACCACCTCAGTCAACAGCAGTGTTTTGGCAGAAAAAAAAATGTACTAAAGACACTTTTTTTAGACCCTTCCTTTTGCCCTTGCTCAGCCCCAACTGCCTATAAACACACCTCCCCCTGCACAACTCGTGTGGCCCTGGCAGAGACCTCCCACTCCTGCCCCTTGCCCATCATCTTGCTCCTTTGCACTGGAAAACAGTTTCCCAGCTGGGTATCCTCACCTTCAACAGGAATTTCTGTCTCAACACTGGGTTTGGCTCCGTTTCCATAGCTCCCAGAGCCTAGCAAGGTGTGATCACTGTGGGGTTACGTGCTCATGCAAAAACCCCCCCTCCATAATGTCGCTGCCAGCACATGTGTCACCTCTGCAGGGGAGGAAAAAACAGGTTTCCTGGCTGGAAGTCAGAGCTTCTCCTCCTGCCAGTACAATTTGAGCCCTGGTGAGGGTGATGCCACATGGAGACGTGGCACATGGGGCCAGGCTGGCACTCCAGAGCCCGGCAAATGCTCAGCCCTGCAGGCTGTGAGAGCCCAGCTACAGCCCCTCACAGCTACCCTGGGCCAGGGATGTGTGGGGCTGGGAGTCTCCTACGGACAGGGTTACAGAAGCTTCTCCCCAGAGCAAAGCACCAAGGGGCAATGGCATCAGCTGAGCCACAAAAGAGCTTTTGGTACCCACCTGCGAGTGCAGGGAACGCAGGGTGGCCACAGGAACTGCTCACTGGGGAAGGCTCCTGCCCTGCTTTCCTCCCCTGCATTGCATTCAGGGCTTTGGGATGGCTGCCTCTGTCCTGCTGCTTGTTTCCTTGGAGTCAGGGCTAATCACCTTTTTGGAGGCTGGCTCAAACATCCTCTAACAATCATCAGGCAGCCTCCACAGGCAGCATTCCCTCTGAACTAGCTGCAAGGAAAACACAACCTTGTTTTTTCCCCCCTCTGCATCACTATTGTGTTTTGGAGCAGCAGCACAGCGAGGGCCTGGCATCAGCCAGTGTGTCTGCCCAGGGCTGGATTATCGCCATCCCTGCATTAAAGTCTTGCCTGGCCTCGACTTGCTCGAAGGAGGAGGTGAAAGCCCAGCCCAGCCAGGAGCAGGGTTCAGCACGGGGCTGCTGCTGGAGTCCCAGAGGAGCTCAGCTTGGCACAGTGGTGCTGCCTCTGGAAAGAGAGGGGGTTTTTTGGTTTGTTTTTCAAGAATGGTTTGGGTTGGAAGGAACCTTAGATGTCATCTTATTCCAATCCCCTGGAACACCTTCCATTAGCCCAGGTTGCTCCAAACCCCATCCAACCTGCCCCTGAACACTCGCAGCCACAGCCTCTCTGGGCAGCCTGTGCCAGAGCCTCACCACCCTCACTCTCTTCCTAATATCTCCTCTAAGCCTTCCCTCTGCCAGTTTGGAACCAACATGCCTTGTCCTGTCACTCTGGGTCCTTGTAAAAAGTCGCTCTCTGACACCCCTTGAGGGACTGGAAGCTGCTCAAGGTCTTCCCAGAGCCTTCTCTTCTCCAGGCTGCACAGCCCCAGCTCTCTCAGCCTGTGCCCCCAGCAGAGAGGCTCCTCTCCATGGCTTTCTCTGGACTCACTCCAACAGCTTCATGTCTTTCTGATGCTGGTGCCCAGAGCTGGATGCAGCTCTGCAGGGAGCTGTCCTCAGAGCAGAGGCTGAGAATCCCCTCCCTCAGCCTGCAGGTCACACTTTCTGACACAGCCCAGGCTAGGGTTGGTGTTCTGGGCTGCCAGGGCAACATTGCCAGCTCATATTCAGTTTTTCATTCCCTGACATCCCTGAGTCCCTCTCCAGAGGGCTGCCCTCAATCCCCTCAGCACCCAGCCTGCATTTGTGCTTGGCCTTCATGAGCTTTGCACAGCCCCAGCTCTCAAGCCAGCCCAGGTCCCTCTGGATGCCATCCCTTCCCTCCAGCATGCTGATGGCACCACAGAGCTCAGTGTCACTGCAAAGGTGCTGAGGCTGCTCTCAGTCCCACTCTGCATGGCCACAACAGAGCTCTTAACCAGCCCAGTACCATCCCCTCAGCAACACCAGTGGTCACCAGTCTCTGCTTGGCCATCAAGCCACTGGCTGCCACTCTGAGTGTGAGCATGCAGCCAATGCTTTGTCCACCAAACCCACAGCTCTCCAGCTGAGAGTCAGGGTGGCACGCAGGACAGTGCCAAAGGCCTCACACAATCCCAGGCAGATGACAGCATCCACTCTCCTTGTACCCAACCCAGGCTCTAACTGCATCAGACGGGCCTCGGGGACCCTCTGGCTGAGCATCACTCTCCTCACAACAACCCTTCCCAAAGGGCTTTGCTTGTGAAACACACTGCTGCCATCCTGGCTCCGTGCTTCTCACGTGGCAACACCCCACGGATGAATCCATGGGAGAGTGGGAGCAGGGAGAAGCAGGACACAGGGTGCCCACGTTGCCTCAGCGCTTCCCACCGCTGGCTTCTCTCCCACTTCACATCTCTCTCCACTCACTCTTTTCCTGCTGCTGGGGGATGCACACTCCTACCTTGTGCTGAGGTTTTGGAAGGCTTTTCAGGAAGCTTGCTGAACCTCCAGAAACTTTAGTAAACCTTAAATTAGATGCTCATGCTGCAGAGAGTTTAGGGGGAACACATTTCTCCCTCAGGGAACTGCAAGAAGGAGCTATTTAGAAGCTGGGACTCAAAGCAGACACCTGATGAATCTGCAGTGGGAGGGGAGGACAAGCTGTGCTGCACAAGAAATACCTGTAACTTCAAGAAGAGGTGGCAACTGACTTTCAGGCTTTGCAGCTGTTCTCTCCCCTGCTCCTTCACACATGGCAAAGGCAGCAGGGCTTGCTGCTTTGCTGCCCTCAGCTCTCCCCCAGCCCTGTCCTTGCCCAGCCACTCGCTGCCTCCTCAGCCCTCACCCCACACAGCTGCACTCACAAAGCCTCAACATATTTAGATGCTGCTGCAGTTCCACATGCTTGAAATGCAAGAAAAGCTTTTTCCTGCTGCTGCTACTTCCTCCCCATGGCCCATCTCCAGCACCAACACACTAGCTCTTGGGGAAGCTGTAAGCATGACAAACATCATCTCTGCATGGGTAAGGCAGCTCCTTTCAAAGCTGGGGTCTATTTTAACCAGAAGAGCTCTCCTTGGCAGAACAGGCCTTATTTGTATGGCTTGTTGATACAGGGTGACTTTCACATTTCACTCTATTTTAAAGTCAAATCTCAGTGTGTTGTACACAACGAGCTGGCCCCTCAGGCTGAGCCCTGTGCTGTGAGCATGGACCAAACACAGGCAGAGTCCAGCTCCTTGCCCACTCCTGCCTTCACCCACCCACCCCAGGCAGCAGCACAGAAGTCCAGCACACTCTCCTAAAGATGTGCCAGCACCTCCAACCAAGGGGAAACAAGGATCCCCTGTAGCATAGGGCTGGGGGAGCCCTGGCAGAGTGGAGCAGCCATCCCTGGGGGGCCTCTGAGCATCCCCAGGGGCTTCACAGTGCTTGCTGGAGGAAAACCATCCTCCTTCTTTCTACAGCACTTGGGGTGTTTTTATATACAGATGTACTTTCAAGCATTCTTCATGTGAGCAGTTCAACTGCCAAAGAAATTAGTTGCATGAGCAAAGGCATCAGGAGCTGCCCAGCCCATGGCAGGGGCTGGCACAGCCCTGCTGCTCTGCTTACACAGGCTGCTCTGATACCATGCTGAGAGGATAAAATATTGATAAGGCTTTTCTTTACTGTTCAAGCCAGTATGGAACAGAAATAACGAGCTACATGCAGCAGATACAATACAATAACCCCCCCTCCCCATGCACAGGCTGTGCCCCAAGGCATACAGGGTCCCTGGGGCACTCACAGACATCTCATGAGGTCTCTGTGGGCTGTCCTGTCCCTCACAGGGACTGGGTGCATTGTAGAAGGATTTTATGCCCTGGAGCTTCCTCCAGTTCCAGTGGAGTACTCTGTGTGGAAAGCATCACCTCCCATTGGGGCAGGCGCTGAGGCACAGAGGGGTTATTAACAGGGGAAGGGACCCAGCACAGGCTGGGGCTCGAGTTGCCCCAGGGAGGTTGAGATTGGACGTTAGGAAGAACTTGTTTATGGAGAGGGCTGTTAAGCATTGGAATGAGCTGTCCAGGTAGCTGGGGGAGGGCCCAGCCCTGAAGGGAATCCCAAAGCCATGGAGCTGAGGTGCTGAGAGCCAGGGGTCAGTGCTGGGCTGGGACTCAATCTTAAAGGTGTTTTCCAAGCAGAATGACTCTGTGAGTCTCTGAGCACACGCTCTGAGCCAGACACAGGGGCAGGTACCCTGCTGCAGGGCCGTTACTCACCCAGCCCGAGGCACGAGACTCTCAGTCCAGACTTTCCAAGGTTCCTGCAAGGAAAAGAAGACAATCAGCAAACGTTGACAAGCCCTCAAGGGACACACAACTTTAATAACCCTGTGAGAAATCAGCTGCTGAAGGCAAGTCCCAAAGGATGCATTTGCCTTCAAAAGAGCTCAAGTGCCCCTCAGGTGGGATGCTGGCTGCCCAGTCTGGACACACTCACCATCCTTTGCCTCAGCAGGCTGTGGCAGAAGCTCTGAGCACTCATGGGGCACAGAATAAACCCCAAACCATCACATACACTGGGGGTTCCATGAATCAGGCACCTGTGCCCCTCAATGCTTTCACCATCGGCCACTATTCATGGCTGAAGCATTGACCTCAGTCAGCTCCACTTGCTTTTGTTCAGCCTCACTTGTGAAAGCATTGCCACCCATCACAGCAGGGCCCTGCACAGGCTGCTGCTGGGGGTCCCACAACTCCAGCTGTGATTTTTCCCTCATCCCTGGCACCATTGACAAGATCCAGTTCTTACCCTTCTCCCAACCTCCCAGCACCCAGCTGGTGACAAGATAATTAGCCTTGAGCTGGTGAATGTGCCATCCATTGAATCCCTACCCTAACTTGAACCCATCACTGCAGCACAAGACATGCTTTTAATCATACTCTCCTGCTTTCACCTCTGCCTTACAGCTGGGGCTGTGCAATTGTTTGGTCAGATCAAGGTATCGTTTGGGGACCACCTATCTACCTTCCTTCCACTGCTGAGTGCTGCAACCACTGCACTTCTTTCTCTTCCTAATGAATTATTTAAAGCCAAATAATCAAAGGAGCAGCCCTGCTCACCCAGAGTGGAAGGGGTTGGACAGAACACCCACCACAGGCACAGGTCATGCCCTGCTGCTTCACTCTTTCTCCTTTCACACGCCTGGTTCTGGAGGTACCCGCTCATCTGGGCAACCAAAGGCACCTCCAAGCAGGTCAGGGGAGCCAGCCCCTCCTGACAGGGGCTGTCACCCTCCCACACCACTCCTGTGCTCAGATGGACCTCTGCTGGAAGGCACGTGAAGTCTGGGGAGAGGTGGGAATCTGTCCTCCAGCAGCCAGTTGAGAAGCTGGAGCTGCATTTCCAAGCAGCACAGCCCCAGGGCTCACAGCATGGGTAGGCCAGGCACTGACCTGATTTTTTTTCTCCCCCTTTTTCCTTCTTCTGTGTTCTTTCTGTATTATTTTGAGTCAAAGCACAGCTGGATCCCTGCACAGCAAACCCCTCCCTGCACACAATAGCACAAATGATGCCAAGCCTCCCCTGCTCACCAGCACAAAGCTTAAAAGGTTCAGAGGCAAATAGCCAGCAGCTGCCTGTGTGCTCCAGACAGAGCTGCAACGTTTCTGGCAGCAAAGAAGAGCCCAGGCCCACAGGATTTGCTGCTTACCCCTGGGGACAGCCTCCCTGCTGCAGAAGGCTCTTTGGAGCAGTCAAGTGCTACTGTGCAGCTCCCAAGAGTTGATGAGTTGATGCTTATTTTGTAGAAAAGCTTTTTTTTTGAGTCCTGCTTGTCACTGAGCTACACTTTGCATTTCAAAGTCTGGTTCTATGGCTGCAAGGGCACAGCTTGGCCATGGAGCTTTACTCCTCTCTCTACATGGATATGGATAAACACACACATACAATCACAGAATCATTTGGGTTGGAAAAGCCCTTGAAGCTGCTGCAGTCCCAGCCCTGCCCAGTCCACCACTAACCCCTGGCCCCTCAGCCTCACGGCTTTGAGATCCCTCCAGGGCTGGGCATTCCCCCAGCCCCCTGGGCAGCCTGGCACAGGGGCTGACACCCCTCTCTGTCCCTCTGGCAGGGAGTGAAGAGCCCAACACTGAGCACAGCCCTGGAGCTGCAGCCTCCCCAGGGCCCAGCACAGGGGCACAATCCCTGCTCCTGCTGCCCACACCACTGCTGACAAGATCCCTGTTACACAAGGAGCTCAGAAGCTACTCAGGAGGAGGTTGCCTGAGCCCATGGCCCAACCCAGAGAGCACTGCCAGGCTGCAGCCCCCAGCTACTCCCATCACTCCCAGCCCTGCTCTTGCCTGCAAGCAATTCAGTGGACACAGGCTCTAGCCAACAGGCAGGCTGAAAGCAGAGCAGCAACACCACCACATGAAGTGATCCCAGCCCAGTCCACACCTGGGCTGCCCAGCATTACCCTCCGGCCAGCACACCCCTTGTGCTGCTGGCCAGGGATGCCATTGCTGGCCCTGGGGCAAAGCAGTACTCATCTGAAAGGGCAACAATTCCTGAGCCCTAGTTCCTCTCTAAGCCCCTCAAAACCAAATAAAAGCCAGGAAATATACATCCTTTTGCATCTGCTTTGTAGCTTCCAGGTGTGTGTGTATGTGTAGGGATGTTCCACAGAGACACACAGCTGGAAGCTGCAAAGCTGCCAAGTAAACCCAAGGGCTGGTTTCTAAGTAACAGGACAATAAAAGCCCTTTGTGCTTCTGTTGCACTAATTCCCAAGCGCAAGACAATCACACAGCTCTGTGCCCAGAGTGGAACCAGCAGCAGCCCACACAGGCCAGCTGTGCTGGGAGCAGTGGCTGGGCCAGTGACAGGGATGGCAGGGCTAGCAAGCCCTGATGAAGGCAGAGGTGCCCAGTTGGCACCAGCCACTCTGCCCATGTCTGAGCATCCTCCCTGGGCAGAGTTGCAGGAGCCTGTGCCCACAGGTATCAGGGCAGAGCACAGCTGAGGGGCTGCAGCTCCCTTCCAGAGGGAACTTTTTTGCACAGGGAGCGTGGGCTCTGGAAGGATGGCACAGGACAGGGGATCAGCTGGGAAGGGATGGGAGGGAGAGGTTGTCCTTGCTCCCCCAAGCAGAGCTTTTCCTGAGCCAGCAATGGAATCTCACAGCAAGGCTAGAAACAAATCTCTGTGCACATGTCCATAAGTGGATGCTGAAGTGCCTGGCCTGTGCTGTAAAGCAGCCGTGGCCCACATCCCATCTGCCCCACACCCCACTGGGGCTGGATGCAGCCAGGCTCTGCACACAGCCAGGGGCTGCTGCACAGGACAGGGCAGCTCCAGGAGGGGAGGGGAGGGGAAGATGGTGCCTTCATGATGTTTTTGTTAGCAGTTATTGGTTAGTGCATCAGCACTGGGGCCCTGGGCATCTGCCTGTACTCAGCACTTGCTGGGTCAGGCAGGGAGGTGACAGGGTTTCCTCACAGCCAGCCAGGAGCACGTGTGAGCAGTGGTACCCAACGCTGCTGACATCCTCAGCGTGTCATGCCAGCCCTGAGCCCCAGCTTGGCACTGCCACTGCTCCTGCCAAGTTGTGCTGCTGCTGCTACTCAATCGCTTCTTCAGGAGGAAAAACAACCCAACAAGAAGCACTTTGCAATTTGGCAGCCTGTGCTGCCAAGGGATGAAGTAGCCATTAAACAGGAGGCTGCAGCAGCCTCAGGTCTCTCAGAGTCCCTTTGCCTAACCTCCAAGCAGATGATTAAACCTCAGCTCTCTTATATTTGCTCTTTTTTTCATTAACACAGCTACTTTGCTTCTCCTCTCGCTGGTAATCAGCTTCCCTTCCACTGTGCAGGGCTGGAACAACTGCACTGCTCCACGCAAACCCCTGCCTGACCCCATCCTGTGCAGAGGAGTCTGGAGCTGAGCCTGCTGCAGCCACACCACTGGGCACAGCCTGAGCCAGGAGCCTGTCCTCACAGCCCCAGCTTGCCCTGGCACCTCCTGCACCCCTTCCAGGCGAGAACCTCAAACCAGCCTCCTTTTCTCCATCCCAAACCTGCACCCTGAGCAAGACCTGAAGGTATTCAACATCTCAGCCTCACATTCTTTTAAAAGCAAAGCCCAAAGCCAAAGAGCAGGGTTTTAGGAATGCTGCCTGCCCAAAGCTGGGCTGGGCCTGAGCTGAGACAGGGCAGCCAGGCTGCTGGGACAATCCCCCGGGGAAAGGGGGGTATATGGGAGCAAGGACATCCCTCACTGCATGAAGGATGCACTTTTGTGTCAAGGGCATCAGTCAGCCCTGCTTAGGAGCTGTATAAACCTGCCTGAAAGCACCTGGACCACTCAGACCTTCAAAAAGGACATTTACAGCCCCATTCATCACACTGAAGGCCACAGAACGCTCACATTTTCCAGAGGGAAGGGATGCACTATGCTGTCTGTGCTCTTGGGACTTCTGAGAGAGATGTATTTCAAGTTTAACTTTCACAGAATCCCAGAGAGGTGGGTGCTGGAAGGGCCCTGC
>WBNH01007095.1:2483-28387 GCA_013401255.1 Urocolius indicus
GCATTGACATTTGCAATGAGCAGCACCATTGCATGTCCCTGGGAAAATGTTCTGCTTTATCTGCACAAAGCAGCAACGGCCTCTCCAGGCTCCGAGGACATGGGGAGTTGATAGCACTGTACCTCCTTGTTGTGTGAAGCAGATCAAGGCAGAGATGCACGTTCAACACAATTCTCTAATGATTTTTTTCATCCCAAGGACTCTGTAGTGGTTCAAACACCTGGACGCTAAGTCTTGCCCATTTGATACAAGCTCCTATTTAATGTGCAGAGCATTCAGGCTTGGGGTCATTTTTTAGAACATCTTTGTATTTTCCATATATTTCATGTAGTTCTCTGTAAAAATTAAGAGTAGGCAGCAGTGGTTTTTTGTGGCATGGAGAAGCCCTAACAAAAGGTGTGTAAATCCTCCAAAGAGAGAGAAAGAATTAAAATAACCTGTCTAAGTGGCTAATCCTTATTTTCTCCCTACAACAGCCCTGGCTGGTTATGCAGCAAGAGAGTGTGTTGCTCTTTTTGTTCTTTTAATCTTGTTTGTGACAAACACACTTTGCTTCCTCCCAGGAAACAACAGCCCATTCTATCCTAGGGGGTCATTCTGTGTACATGTGGAGGGGGGAAAAAAGCATCTGGTGTCTTGGTGTGGTGCCAGTGTTTGCAGTGACTTCCCAGAGATCCCATCTCTGTCTTCGTTCCAAGAAGATGGAAGGAGCACTCTCAGCCATCCAGTGTTCACTGGTGCTCATGGAAAAAAGCCCTCCCACAGACCATAGTTAGACCTTGCTTACCTTGTTGGTACCTCTGTATGTTTGAAACTTGACCTAAAAAGATTTAAAGATAAATAGTAGAAGGCAGCTTTTGAACACTTTTTTCAGCCAAAAGCTTAGAAGCTTAACACGTTCTCCTTCAGTGTTGAAGAAGGTAAATCCAAATCTACATTTAATGTACAGGCAGGATGACTAATGGCTGTGTTCGTATGTTGTTTACGGTGCTGCTGTTTATATATAGCAGCATTCTGGGTACAGAGACACTCCTTGGTGCAGGAAGAGGTGGGTGACTTGTGCTGTTTCTTAGGGGATCGGATAGCAAACGTTTATTTTCTCTCTGCAGGTTTGGTAATTGCTGACAGCTTTCTGATGTGTGTGTCCAAACCAGTCTGACCTTCCAACTTATTTTTTTCACCACCTCTGATCTCTTGATACCTTGGCCAAGCAAGCTTTGGGTTTTTAGCCAGAGTAGCACAATATACCTCATGGCCATGTACTTAACATGAAGGCTCAGCTGCTGTGACTGGAAATCAGATTTTGCAGTACTTGTTTCCTGGCCTGTAGCAGATGTGAGATGTGGTTTAACTGCGTTATAAAACCACAGGTGACTAGAAAAAGAGGCTACAGGAAATGACTTGGAGGCTGAATTCAGTGCGATGGTAAATGCCTTCTCTCAGCCGACTGTGCCTCAACTTCTACCGTTTATTTTGCTCCATCTGGATCACACTTATATTTAGGGATGAGGAGAAGATTTGTTCTTAATGAGAGCCTACACTCCCACCCACACTTCCTGGGGAGAGCAGTGTTTAAACAGTCTTCCAATGGTGTAGTTTTAAGGCTATTAAAAATACACTTGATAGGCCTCCTTCCCCAGGAGGAGGCTGCTTGTGGTTCACTCTCATGCCTTTATGGACTCTGTCCACTCCTCTGTTCTTCATCGAGGTGCTCTTACTGCAGGTCAGACACTGCCATGAGATCACCCACTGATGGGGTTTGGTTTAGGAGAGTTTAAGTGTGTGGTCACAAAATCTGTGTGCCTGAAGGTCTCCCTTTCTTCTGCTTTAGCTGTTTGTTTGTGACTTCTTTGGCTTCAGAGCTGCATCCTCAAATGTCAAAGCCAGAATCTGGTGGGGCATTTGAGTGCCTCCCTGGTAAAAGTGTTGTTTGGAGGCAGGGTGCTCAGGAATTGATAAAATACCATATTTGGTGAACATCTTGGCAGGAAGAGTCAGACTAATACACAAAATATGGTTAAAGGGAAACATTTACACATCACAGGGTGGTAAATATGGTTAATGGCCGAAGTATTTGGAGCCTTATATTAGGGAAAGAAATGCATACCAGCAAAACAATAACAAGGCAAGTAATTGTACTCTGACAGGCTTCTATACTTTAGGGATGCTTTCCTAGCCTAAAATACCAGTGCCATTAACAGGAGAGGGAAAACCAGTATGCCTGTCCCTGTGAACCTGCTTTCAAGATACGTGAGAACATGATCCTGTAAACCCTATAAACTACTAGAGCCTTTTGGCTCCAGTATTTCTTGCAAACTGATGATGACGTCCCTGAAAGACCAGGGGGGAATTTTCCAGTTTTGGCATTAAAATACATAGTTAAGAAAAGCCTTTGCTCTGGGGAAGGAAGTACCTCAGGGCAGGGGGCTGCAGGAGAAGAACTTTACACAGAAATACTTGGGATTAGCACCAACTGTGTGTTTTGCATGGTGCCATTTCTGGGGCTGAGCCTTTGCGTGTAGTTCATCAGTGTCTGCCGTGCAGGTTTGGAGCTCGCGGTGCCTGGGTGTTGTATGTAGGCTGTTGTGCAACAGCCAGATGAGAACATGGGACAGCTCTGCTGGCTGTGGAGCTGTGCAGGAACTAGAGCTTCCCTTCCCCGGGGCAGAAAGGAGACCCCAGGCCAGGGAGTCGGGGTTAGTGGTATCTGGCAGTGGAGAGAGCTTCTCATGAAGGCGCTTGGATGACTGGACAGGAGCAGCCCCTGGCCCCCAGTAGATAGGTTTGTGTACCTCTGCTCCCAGTCCCCTGCACACACTCCCTTCTGCAGGGGCTGCATGGTTATGAGCAGCTCAGTTCTGGACACTTTTTCTCAAATCTGTTTTTCCTGATCTGTTCCTGGCTGTGAAGGATATGCTTGGAAGCTCAGACAGCAATGCTCAGAACTGGAGAGGACCTGCCACCTTGCACAGTCAGGCCACTTGCCCTTGCAAGCAGCTTCCCTGCAGCTTCCTTTAATGATCCCTGATTTTCTGGTGCTAATGGCCAGATTGGGACAGGCTCATGTTTGCAGTCTGAGATTTTCATCTTGGCATCAATATGGAAGGCATTGCTGCATTTCATGGCTTGAAGACTATTCTGTATTGTTTCTGTGGACCTGAGCTTTGCAGAGGCAGTGTGCTTGGGTTGTTCAATTACTAGATGTAGGTAGAGTTTTCCTAACTGTTTCTAGCTAGTTTCTGTAATTGCAGCCATGAATGTGAATTCCATGTGAGTCACAGTTCCCATTAAGTGCGTTGTAACGGGCTTCTGGGAGGAGATACCATTAATAAATTCCTTTGCACAGGGGATTCTTCTTGTTCTCAGTATGAGACTCCAGCTTTTATGTATTTTCTCCCAGAAACAAATGTTTTGCTGCCTGTCTTTCAGCAGTTGTGTTTGGGTATATGTTTTGTACAGTTTAGTATGTTTCTGACAGGGCTACCTTGTAATGTGTGGCAAATTAAACATTCTATTTGTGCCTTCTGGCTCTGTTTTGGAGAAGAGGGAAGCACACCAACACGATTTATGGTCTGTGTGCAAATCTCTACTTGGACGATGCAGTTGATTCGACCTGGGAGGTATTAAGGGTTTACACAGATGAGTGTATTTGGCTTGAAAATGACACAGCTCTTTCATTGTCTTTCAGGGTGAAGGCTGTCGTACTGTCCCACTTTCTGGACATGTAGGATTTGACAGTTTGCCTGACCAGCTGGTTAATAAGTCAGTTAATCATGGGTTTTGTTTCAACATCCTGTGTGTGGGTGAGTATTTCCATTTTGGGAAGTTCTCTTGCTGAAAAGTGCTTCTCTGCAGCTGATGTAGCTTGTAGGTAACAGCATTAACAAGGTGGCTTTGATTTAAATTTCCTCAACTGTTCTGTTTTCAGTAACAAGATTTACTGGTGTCTTAGGAAATCCCTGCTGGGATTATGCAGGATGTCTTTCTACCAAGCTGTGAAGCATAGAAGCAAAGTGCCTTTTTATTTTAAAAAGCCTCCCAGGCTTTTATTACAACTTCTATTTTCCTAGTATTTCTGAATTTCGTGTTTCTAAGGAAAAATAGGTGCCCAAGCCAGACAACTTTGTTCCAAGATCTTGTTTGGTTAGGTATTGAGTTGTTGTTATAATTATTTTAACAAAATACCAGTCATGGTCCTCTTAAATCACTAAAAGCTGGGTTTCTTTCTCCTCCCTTCTGTGCATATTTGAGTTAAAAGAGTCTGGCCAAGCCTTAGCTGATCAGACAGTTATCCAGGCTGCCATGTGTGGATCTCAGCTGGGGCCTGGCACTGGAGTAGGACCTGGTGTCAGTCCCCGCAGCATCTGCCCGTGTCACAGGTCTTCCCCAGCGTTAGGATCAAAATGGTCCCTCTTCAGAGGCCAGTAAAGTAAAAATCCTGTAGAGCTTTGGTACAGTACTTTGGTAAGGTGGCTAAGGACGTGAATAATGGGGGACACATGGTAGATCAAGTGTGATTCACTGATGCCAGTGCTCTGCCTCTGAGAGCAAGAGGTTACTGAGGGGCTGTGGCAGCAGATCCTCCCAGCAATGAGAGAGGGGAAAGCTGCAGCTGTGAGTGGATACCTCCTGGGCACTCAGCTGGTGGTCACCTCTGCACTCACACAAAGGTTGACTGTCCCCTCCCATGAGAGATCCAGCTTATGGTATGGACCTGGTGTTTGCCCAGGACAGGGTTAAGTCTGTGAGAGGGGTGAGGAGAGGGGAGCTGGGCCCTGTTAAATGAAGCTGAGAAGAAAACTTTCCCAGGCAATGGTGTTCCTATGAGATGATAAACTCTGCTGACAAGTGGAGGTCACTGTCAGGCTGAGTTGCTCGGTGATTTCTAGAGTAGGTGAATGTGATGTGACCTACTGAAACTCTTGTCTCAAAGACTGAAGTATTAAAGTATTTCCTTTTGCACTTACCGAGCTGCTGTGGGGTTTTTTTTCTACGAGTTCTAGGTGCAGCCATGACTGCCTGCTGTGGTTATATGTTCACTCTGATGTGTGGAGAGGAGCTGAATGCCCCTGCTTTCCTTTCTGCAGGACAGAAATGGAATTCGTTAATCATTTGTTGATCTCAATAACAGGGACTTGCCAAGATCAACGTCCATTAGTTATTAATGTCAGTCTTTCATGAATAGCAATAACACAGACATGCTCAATCTTGAAATAAAGAAACTTTATAGAAAAATGCAGTAAGCTGCATTAGAAAAAGATCTGCAAATCTTGAGTTGAGGAGGTTGGCCTTTGAAATGTCTTCTAAGAGTTGTCTGGTGCCTCTGATAACTTGTAGCAACTCTTAAACATCCTGGAGGAAAAATACCCAAAACAATAAATAGATCAACAGATCCCAGAGTCAGTCCACTAAGCATGATAACAAGGCACTTCATTGCCCCTGTTTTTCATCTGTGTGTGGCATCTGTTGGAGGAAGAATTCAATGACAATTTTGCTCTGAATCGTACTGGATCTGAGCCACCGATTCCTCCAGCTCTTGGTGGAGGAGCCAAGGAAAGCTTCAGAAATAGCTCTCAGCAGCATATCCAGAGTGGAGCAATTTTTAGCTCTTCTGCTGAAAGCTGTCTCCCCTTTGAGAGCAGAGCCAAAGATAGAATAAAGGAGCAAACCTCTCATAAGAAGAGAGGAGTTATGGATGGTTTCTCTGATGGTTTTTATTCTTCAGTACAACCGTTTTCTTCCTAAAGCTTCTATGACACAACACTTGTTTCTGCTTAGTGCAAAGGCTGGAGAAATATTTGATGCCTGAGACCTTCTGTGCTGACTGTATTGCTCAGTGAGATGGGGGAAAGAAAGAAGACTAGGCTGACATTTGGTGAAGTCTCTCACACCAAGCAAGCGAGCCCCTTGGTGTGTGGGAGTTCTCACTGGCCAGGGAAGGGAGGGATGTGCACAGGATGCAGAGCTACCATCTGCTCTCCAGCAGGCAGCTTTCTGTGGGGTGATGGGCTGTACAGCCTGGAAGTTGCCCAGTCATTGGTTTTGTGGTCACTGGTGCAACAAGCTGAGGAGAGAACAGCATTTCTCCAACTGAAAAGCCACCGGTCTCCTCAGCACTCTCCTGCCCCCTCACTGCTGGTCTGCTGGGGCAGAGGGAGGCAGCTGGGAGCCATGTAGTCCTCTTGAGGTGCTTCAGCATCTTTTAGTGAACTGCTGTTGCTCCTCTTACCCCCACAGCACAGCCTTTGCCTTGCAATGGGTGAATTGGATGGCTTCTCTGTACGCCTGTCAGACTGAAAGAACTATTTTTTTCCTCTCTCCGTAAGAGATGGCCTTGTCAGAATGAGCTGCTTCAAGGCTTGTCCAACAAACCTGCCACTTTGGATTAGCTCTCGTTTATTCACATGAAAGGGCTGTGCATGCATGGGCATTTTCTTTAAGACTGAATCCTTTGATATCTGGAGCCACGGTTGTTAATCTTGTGAAGGACAGGTGTTGCTCTCTCCTGAAAGGGTGCTCTTGTGAGAGCTGCTGTGTGCCTTTCAACAGGGAAAATTTCAAAGGCTCCTCTGTCCTCCCACAGAGTCGGTGGAGGATGATACGACTTGGGCTTCTTAAATCCTGAGTAATATGGAGAAGTGAGCCAGAAAAGAGTTGTTTCTTGTTTCACTTTTCATGTACTAAAAAAAGCAAATTAAATTGCCAGGCACAAAAAAGGAGGTACAGCTTTTGTGGTGTATTATTCAGCTTACTGCTGCGAGGGCCTTAGGATGCCAAAAAAATTCTGTGGAAGGAAGAAGCCCTGAAGGTGCATTCAGCACAAAGATAGCCATCTGCTTTGGTTTGAGAAGCTGAGAGCTTCCTAAAGGAAGGAGCATTTGTTGCGAGTGCAGCTTCTTCTGTTCCTCCATGTGTTAGAGACAGGTATGGTAGCACCTCACCTCCACCTCTAACCTCACCTCATCTCCATCTAACCCAGAATAAGGGGTGCTGGGGAGCCCTCACGTTGCTTGCCTGAGCAGTGTGACATGTCTCTTTGCAGTACCACTGCCTGGATCACTCACTCCTTGCAGCCCTGCTGGTCTTTCAGCATGGACTCTGCCTGCTCACCAACTGCAGAGCCCCAGAGAGTGTGAGCCATGTCCTGCCCAGGTAGAGTAGGGAGAGCAGTCTGGTCCTGGTACAGAGCCTCTCTCGAGTAGCTGAAGGATTGCAAGCTGAAGCTTGCAAAACACAGCTGTGGTTTCGCAAGTGGTACCACTGCCCCATCAACGAGAGGTTTGATGAACCATTTCTGCAGAGCACTGAAGAGGCTTTGTGTGCGTGCACTAGGGCAGGGAGCGTGTCTCAGGAGACTGAGCAGAGGTACCAGGAGCCCAGCACAGCGCCTGTAGCCTGACAGGCTGTTGGGTGTTAAGAGTGGGTTCCAGGCACTGATGTGGTCTTACAGCATGTCCAGCAGTGAGAGGCTTCCTGACATTTTTTTTCACCTTGCCTTTTTTTATTCACCTCTCTGAAAATCATCAGACTTAACAGCAAAAATCTATGCCACGATGAAAGGCACAATGCTACAGCTTTTCAGTAGCTGTCAGTGCTTCATGGTGCAGAACTCCAACAATAAAGGTCACTCTCCCTGCTCCTGACAGCTCTTTGTCAGCCCAGCATCCGGAGAGCAGACCACTGCCAAGGTGTGTAACCCTGAAGTCTTAGTTGTGAAGATCGAGTCACATATGTGCCTATCAGCCATCAGGAAATAATCTCCCTGCCATGAATGCCTCTCACTTGGTTTGCATACACTGCTGCTTTTTGGACAGTAATTCTGGCTCCCTTCATCCCCATTCATTGTTTCTGCTTTTTGGAGAAGATTCCAGCACTGCTGGCTTGAACAAGCACAGACTACTTGTCCTTTTCATCAGACCATCTGTTCCATCTGGATTTCTGTCCTTCCAAGAAGCACTTGGCACCATGTACATCTTCCAGCCAGCAGAAAGTTGCCTCTGTGTGAAGCAGAAACTCAAAGGAGATGCAGAAATCCTTTCTGTTGTTTTGCCCTTCAGAGTAGCACTGGTCCCCAGCTCTGGTCACATTTAAGGCAGCAAAACACTTTATTAACATCCTTCAGTCTTCTACCATCTCATGTCACTCCATCGGCGTCAATGTCATGTTTCTTTTAGCTGAGATAATCCTTCCTCTCCCATCCATCCTCCTTGTCCCTGGCAGGCTTTAATGCCACGCCTTGTCAGTGGGGCTACACAGTGTGAGGATGGGTGTATCTGCTGGCTGAATGTCATTTCTGGTGTGCAGACCTCACGTGTGAGATGCCATGTCAGTGGATGGTTGTTTCTTGTTTTGCACATGAAACTGTAGGTGTTTAGATGGGCAACTCCCACCTATGGAAAAATGCCTTACCAGTTCAGCTCTTCCCCTCCCAAAAAGGATAACCTCACTGTGTGAATTCAAAGTTGCCTTTGCTGGCCCTGTGTAGGTGGCATGAGATGTCTTAAAAATTTGCCTGCATCTCCTATGCACTTTTCCTGGCCCCTCTGACAAAGCCACTCCTGCTAGAAACAACACAATGGATTGATGGAAAGTAGGCAATGAGTAGCAGGTTCAGGATGCATTTAGACAATAGCCTCGGCCTCAGTGAACAACATTCACGCTAAAGAAGGGAGGCAGGAATGAGAGGTGGCTTGTAGGGTGTTTTGTCTGGCTGGAAGCCTGTGTGATTCACAGCGCCTTGTGTATCTGCTGCAGAGAGCAGCTCCCTGCCCTCCTCACTGCTGCTGCTCCTCTCACCCTGCCCTGCAGCCCTGGAACCTCAGGGCACGGACTGTTAGACCCTACCCTGGCAAACAGCACAGGAGGAGGCCTTGCAGGCTGCTGTGTGGGCAATGCTCCCACTCCCCTGGGCTGGCAAGCTCCTCTGTCCTGAGATGCCCCATCAGGGATCCTGGCATTCACAGGCAACCAGCCAACTCCGTGCTCCGTCCCACCCATCCTTTGGCAGGGGCACTGGAAATGCTGCAGCCTCCTCAGGCTGTTTAGATTTTTGTCTGTTTTAATGTTGCTGTTTTCCTGGAGTGCCTGAGAAAGGCCTGGCAGGTCGTGCAGCCTGTTGCTGTTAACTCTCCCAATCCCTGGCCAAACAGTGCTGATGCTCTGGTCAGCTGTGCTTTGTGCACCTGCACCTCAGCAGCAGCAGACGTTACCCCAAAAGCCCAGACTGTGAAATTCCAAGTCAATGAAAGGCTTGTTGTGCCCAACCATTAGTCTTCTGGATGGTCCAACTCATTTTTGCAGCGACAGAGATCACCTTGTGTTTCACTGGGCCCCCTCGTGCCCGTCTGCTCTGGTCAGTGGTGCTGTAGGTATGGCCAGAGTGTTAACGTGGCACAGGGGATTGCAGCAGTGCCAACTCCTGGGCCTGACTCCCTCTACTCCCCTTCAGACTGCAAACAAGGTTGGTGTGAAGAGCAACTGGATTGTGGCTGTTGTGGCTGTAGCTGGGATCAGTCTGGGACAGAGCACAGGCTCTTAGCTGGCTCCCAGGGAGCTGCTACTCAAGGTGTGCATTGACTTTCAAATGTTAATGAATCTTGCTGCCTATGGAAATTAGAGACTACTCAATTCCCAGAGCAGTGGATGTTTGTCCTGCCCTGCTTGTCATGTACTTCAGCCTGAAGTGAGAGAAGTCCCTTCTGAGGCTGAGAGGAATTTGCCTACTTACCGGGGTGAGGCTCAGAGGTCTGGATGGGAGGAGGATGGAGAGGAGTTTCCCCGTGTTGAATTAGGCATTTCATGCAAGTTTGGATCTGTTGCAGAGCTATAAACTTACAAAAACAAGAAGCTCTTTTCTTGTGAGCAAAGTAGGAAAATGGTGAAGTTGTCTTGGTTGAGAGCTGAGGGCTTGAGGAGGGAGAGGAAGGCAGCTCCAGCCAGATGCAGCCTCCCTGGGGTCCTGCAGCGGGCTGGAGGAGCAGCCTTTGCAGCGGGTGGGGTTTGGCCAGCCGGGCAGCTCAGAGATCGAGGTTTCCACAAAACAGAAAAGCCCTCACAGGCAGCAAACCAGACTGCTTATGCATTTAGCACAAAGTCAGGTCCTTTGAGCCTGGAAAGCTGGCTCTGCTGTCAGCGTGGTAAGGCAGGCTGCCCAGTAGGATGCAAAGTGTTTTGTTCTCCCTGGGACAGAGCTAAAACAAATTTATGTCCAGTCTCTGGGATTTGTCTCTTCCTTCCAGACAAGGAAATAGTTCCCTGTTGATTGATGGAATCCAAGTAGCAGTTCAATGCAGCAGAACTTTTGGAGGCAGATTTTGTTGTAGAGCTTTTGTAGCCCCTTAAGATACGAAAACCAGATATTACAGGAAACATTCCATCCCAGTCTAGAAGGCTCATTCCCTACCTCAGTCTCTTGTGGGTACAAGAAACCTACTACACAACTTGCTGTAGGGCTGGAACCAGCTCTGTGTTTCTGCACAGGAGGCTATTTCAGGGACATATTGATTTGAGAATCTTTCTTTTGAAAATAGCAACCAGCCCTATTCTCCCTCCCATTTTTTAATGAAAACAGCATTTTCTGTAATGTAGTTGTGGCTTTATGCAGGAGCTGGACAATGTTTTTCCCTTTGCCTTTTCACCTCTTTGTTTTCATCTCTATTTTCTAATGATATTGATGGCTATTAGACTGTGAAATGTAATTTGCCCAAAATACAGACCTCCTGTTGTAAATAGCATTCTGCTTGCCAGACGATCCCTTTGGAGCATGAGATCTGCTTTCATCTGCTGCAGTTTCACTCCTGTTAACATTTGGAAGCTAAAGGCCAAGCCACATTATTATTCAACAGAACATTTCAACTCTTTTTCTCCAATAGGGGAGACTGGCCTTGGTAAGTCCACCCTCATGGACACACTTTTCAACACCAAGTTTGAAGGTGACCCTGCATCTCACTCACAGCCTGGGGTCCAGCTGAAGTCCAGTACATATGACCTACAGGAGAGTAATGTCAACCTCAAACTGACTATTGTGAGCACAGTGGGCTTTGGGGATCAGATCAACAAAGAGGACAGGTGAGTGATATGGGTCAGAGGCTGTATCATGACCTGTTTTTTTCTCATGTAAGGTCTCTCATTGTGCCATAGTTGGGCCAGACTGCACAGTAAAGTTTTCCTCCTTCCTTCTTACATGGGTTGTCATTGATCTCTGTATTTCAGATGACCATGCAAGGCAATTGCAGGGATTTGCTGCCTTAGAGCACTGGGCAGAGGCAGTGCTGAAAGGAGATGTGTCTTCCACCTGCAAGACTCAGGGCTGTGAGAGCAGCAAGCCCTTTGCTCCCTGAGCACACTCTCCTGCAAATGAGCCCACATTATCCCTCCTGTTACAAGCCTCTCACCCTCACATTTCCAAGTATTGAGAATCCACTTTCCCTGGAGGGGATAGTGTCTCTCCTGTTCTCTGCTGAATCTCCACTACTGTGTTTTGTCACACAGGCTGCTAAGTGTCTGATGTAGAACTACATCTCCTTGTCAGTAGTGCAGCTTTAAAATTTCTTATGCCTGGGGAGGGCCATTGAGAGAAATGGGAGAAATGGTCTTGGGAAGTGAAATCTAACAAGCAGCTTGTTTGTTAAAAGCAAGCAAAGGAGCACTGCCTGTTTACCTCTTTGACTGCAAGATATTAAAGGATTTGTTTCCTTTCACCAAAGCTATAAGCCCATCGTTGAGTTCATTGATGCTCAGTTTGAAGCCTACTTGCAAGAAGAACTGAAGATAAAAAGGGTCTTGCACAACTACCATGACACCAGGATCCACGCTTGCTTGTACTTCATTGCTCCCACAGGCCACTCTCTGAAATCCCTGGACTTGGTAACAATGAAGAAGCTCGACAGCAAGGTAGGCACCTTTCTCTCTTACAGGGCAGGATCACAGTGTGCATGGTGGAAAGGCTGCTGCTTCTCCAGAGCATCTCTCCCCACCTTCAGTAGCCCTTATGCTACTGATGATGGTTGGCAAATAAATCCTGTAGATATACTGAACACTTTCAGGGTTTTGTTCATTGTATTACAGGTCTAGAGCAAAGCTCAGGACTTCTTACCACTTTGTTCCTTTCTAGGTGAACATCATTCCCATCATTGCCAAATCTGATGCCATTTCCAAGAGTGAGCTGACCAAATTTAAGATTAAAATCACAAGTGAGCTGGTCAGTAACGGGGTTCAGATCTACCAGTTCCCAACAGACGACGAGTCAGTGGCGGAGATCAATGGAACGATGAACGTAAGTGACTCGGTGCTTCCTGCTCTCCCACAACAGCACTGTCACTGGGGTTGGGGTTGGTGGCCTGTCCTGGGCTGCTTCTTTAAAGCTATTTTCCCTTTTATTTTGTGTCTTAAACCCAGAAGATTTTACAGTGATCGCATCCCAGGCTAGCAGAGCTTTGTGGTAGGCTCTCTAGTAGGCTTTTCTAATCAGAAAACAGACTGTCTGTATCCCCTTCCTTCTCTATCACAGCCAAAACCAAGACACTAGGTCCTTGGTCTGGTTTGTCCTTTTGGCTCTGCTGCTGTTGGCCAGAATGAGTGGACAGGAGAATACAAGGGGGATGGTGAGAGCAATGGCTTCCCTTGAGCTACATCCATGTACTGATGTGAGAAATAACACACGGGGGTGGGAGCAGTGGCCCATCCAGCCCATCAGCCTTTCTGTTCCCTCAGCATCTGCTTTTGGTCACTTTTGAAATGTATGGAAAAAGGAATGTGTATGATGCTTCACTTCCCCCAAGTCCTTCCTCTGTCTAACCCCATTCAGCTCAAGGATTTCTTTAGGTTTCTTCTCATGCATCACCTGATGTTCCTGTCCTCACCCCCCTCAGGGACCTTCTGGGATCATATGGCAGGGAGTTACACAGCTTAACCAGCAGCACGTGAAAAACAGTACACAACTTGGGCCAAACATGTCTCAAGGTACCTGCAGGTGCTCTTTCTGTCTCTGGCACTCCCAGAATCATGGGTGCCTGTTTCTCCCTGAAGTCAGAGCAAGTTATCCCTTGGCCCCTCTAGCATCACATCCTGACCATGCACCCATTTTCCAGAAGGCACTTTAATGAAAGTTGCTTGCTTAACTGCTGTTGATGAAGTACAGGTCTATCTGACATGCTTTTATGGCATTTCTTCATCTGTCAGCGGTGGTTTCCTGGTCAGAATAGTTTTGTGATAGCATCTTTCTCAGTGCTCAATGCTCTCACTGTGTAGGAATACAGTTGCTCCTGGAAACAAAGATGCAACATCACTCCATTCTCAAGGAACCAGAGGTGTGACAGTAAGGAAGAGGTCCTCTCTCCTTGGCTCTTCTGAGGGTGGAGATAAACCTCTGCTTATCTTTCAGCCACTTATATGTCTCCTGGAAGAGACTTCAGGGTTGTGTCAGCTGCTGCACAGTGAGATCAGCTCCTTAAGTCCTCCATTAAACCGATACAAATCATAATTACCAAGTTCACAGGGTCTGAGTAGGCCAGAATTTGAATCTGATTGAGGCAGTTTTGCAGACCTGAAAAACTTGCATCCAGATACTGATTTGTATTAGTAACACAATACAAATCTGCTTGTGCTTCAGGTAAGGAGATGAGCTCGTGGAGAGATTGAGATAGGTAAAAGAGCCCAGGAGGGGTGATTTAGGTTTGTGACTTAAATGGCCAATTTTAGTTGTGTTCAAAACTGAAGAATGGGAAACTTTTCCTTAAGTTAGTTGCCTTAACCTTTGTGTTCACTTCTCTACAGAAGGCTTCATTGTCTTTGCCTATTACAGGTCAACATCTTTGAAAGGTTATAAATGCAGTTTTCATGCTTAAGTGGTGCTTCTTGGTGACCAGCAGCTTCTCTGGATTAGTTACTGGGGGTTTTTTTAATATTTTTTAATTACAGAGAAAATTGAGGCTGGTCTTTTGATTACCCAGTGTTTTGCCTATAACCTGTATTAGTTGTCTTTGGCATGAAAAGTAAAATTGGACTTTGAAATCTGGAAACTCATATTTTCATATGTATTTTGCATTTTTATATCTGCTTGTGGTGGCTGATTTTTTTTTCTAGAACACTTTATATTCCAAATTGGGAGTTGGACTAGATGATCTTTGAAGATCCCTTCTAGTCTTTAAGATTCTGTATGATTCTGTGAAATTGGCTTATTAAACAAAGTAAATACTGCCTGATCTACCAGGAATTGATCAGCTGAAGAATTTAAGATCTGTGAAATGAAAGTATTTAACCATGAACAAAGGTGTCAAGTAATTAGAAAGTAATGAGATTAAATAAATCTTCAGAACAAGACACCTGATTTTCCCTTCCTGAGAATCCCACCTAGCATATATGTACAAGGTCAGAGAAGTGACTGTCCAAAACTCTTAAAATCTCTTCCTATCTAGATTTATTCTTAAGTAATAAAACTAAGCTTGCCTATTATTTCAACTCACTATTGGCTTTTCCATTTTGAATGAATTAATCTAATTACTGAAGAAAATATTCTCCCTGCACTTGCTAGTTCAATGAAACCACGTGCAGCAATATCAGCTCTCCCACATGGTAGGAGCTGGAGCTTTCTTGCTGCTGGAAGAAAGCAATCACCAGCACTTTTCTCCCTGGCAAAGACAGCAGCAAACAGCTGGTACCAGTGGAGGATGTGGCTGCTGTGGAGGGTAACTGGGCCCATGGACAGCTGAGGCTCAGGCTGTGCCTGCATGGCCATGATATGGTGTTTCTGCCACAGGTTGCTTCTCTAGCTCCCATCACTCGCTTTGTCCCTTGGAAATCTCTTTCCTTCACTCTCCCAGAAAGCTGGATACAAAGCAAATAAAACAGCTGTGGGAGAGGCTAACCATAGGATGCTTCTCATGGACAGTCTGAAGAGGACAACAGGGAGGTCTGGCAGCTGTCACCCAGCAGTGACAGGATGGGAAGAGAAGAAAAATGAGCAGCTCTGGTGGACTGTGGGAGGAGATGGTCACTAGTGGAGAACATGTAGACATTAGCAAACACTTGACCGATTCTGTCCTGGAGGGGGAGCGGCTGGCCCAAAACACTCAGGCACCACAGAACTGTAACAGCTTTTCCTCTGGAAATAGCCCTGCATAGACCTGAGAGGAGGTTTGTAGCCTTTGTGGGGCTTAATATCTGCGGCATTTCAGAGTTTCCAGCGGTTGGACACAGTACAGACCAGTTCCAGTGCATCCCGTAGTGAGGAGCCCAACCTGCAGTAGGTGAAGAGCCCACCCATGACAGTAGCCACTATGTCCCACCACGTCCTGTTCCTCCTGGAGCAGCTGAAGGTGGCATGTGGCCCTTACTCAGCCCTGGGCGCTCTGCTTGCCCTCTTCCCCCATCTTCCTCTGCCCGAGAGTGGCTGCACAGCAGGATGCTGTGGCACATGCAGGGCCCGTTTGCAGCTGGTACAGAGGCAGCAACCTGATGATGATTCTTCTTGACACCATGTGCAGAAGTGTTTGCAGATAGTGCTGCTGCTTATTTGTGACCTGTTTGGAAGGCAGGAACAGACTGCTTCCCAGCTCAGCCTGGGGCAGCCTCGGGGCACAGGTGACCCTGTGCAGGGGCCTGTTCAGCCCTTCCTCACCAGGACTGAAGCAGGGGGGAGGAAAGAGCTGTTACTCTGCGAGCAAAAGAAGAGCTTCAGTCTTGTGCTTCAGCGTGAGCTGAGGGAGTGGTGGGGGAAATAAAGTCACAAAGGCTCCAAGACTTCTTGTATTGCTTCTGTGCCTGTGCAGATGTTCTCCTCAGCCACGGCAAGCCCCGGACAGCACCGCACTCAGCCGCGCAGCACCTTGTCCCAGCTCTCGTTCTGATGCCAGTCTTGCACTGGCTCACCTCACCTGAGACCTTGTGGCTGGGAGGATCAGCCAGGTATAGAGTGGTAGCACTAACAAGGTTTCCAAAAAGGACCTTCCTTTCTCCCCTCTTGTCTTGGGCTAGCAACCAGTGACTAGACTCCCTGAGATTAGTGTGTGCATAATGGCTGTCTTGCTCAGTGGCTGTGCTAATCTCGGTGTGCTGGCAAGTCAGTTATAGTGGAGAGGGACTAATGTGGGGATCACGAATTGTGTTCCAGGCCCATTTGCCATTTGCAGTGATCGGGAGCACGGAGGAGCTGAAAATAGGAAACAAAATGATGAAAGCTCGTCAGTACCCCTGGGGCATAGTGCAAGGTGAGTTGGGCCCTGGGATTTTCATGGTGTGGATGGTGACACTTCTGCCAGGAGGCAGTGGGCTCTCTTAAGAGGAACAAGGACCTGCTGGACTTCTATATCTCACTGGGAACTATCCTTTGTTAAATCCTTGTGTCAGGCCTATAATGACAGTTTTCTCTGCTCAGAGGGCTGTAATACCTGTTGGAGGAGTAGACAGGTGGGGAATGAGGGAAGATACCTTTGTTTTTACCCCCATCTTACTCCTTATCGTGTCTCCTTACAGTGGAGAATGAAGCTCACTGCGACTTTGTGAAGCTGCGGGAGATGCTGATCCGTGTGAACATGGAAGACCTCCGTGAGCAGACCCACACACGCCACTATGAGCTGTACCGGCGGTGTAAGCTGGAGGAGATGGGTTTCAAGGACACTGATCCAGACAGCAAACCCTTCAGGTGGGATCCTTGGAAGAGGCAGGAGAGCTCGAGAGAGGCAATGGGTGTGTGCTCCGTGTGTGTGTGTTTGTGTGTCCCTTGAGAGAGCATGTAAAGAACCAATGCAGCAAGAAAACCTGTCAGGACAGATAAATCCAGACTTCAGCAAAGGTGTTGGTTGAGTGGGAGAATGTGAAAACACATGAGAGCTTGGGCAGGATTGACTATGAAACTGCAAGTACAGGAGTAGAAATGTCTGTGCTGCAGAGACGCAGCAGTGTCCCTCTGAGCTAGTGTTTATTGTCAGCTCGTCTCTGAATTGCCCAACATTCAACATACAAAAAAAGGCAATAACTTACAGACCCCAGAAACAGTTGGATTAAGAAGATCTTGGGCACACATGAGTGAGTGACTAGCAAATGTGCTGTGAGCAAGCAATATTCGTGGTGAGGGCCTGATTTCAGAGGCTCAGGGGAAGCAGAGTTTGTCCCAAGTTGCATCACTGGTCTTTCCTTTCTTTTTAGCTTGCAAGAAACTTATGAAGCCAAAAGAAATGAGTTTCTGGGGGAACTGCAGAAAAAGGAAGAGGCAATGAGACAAATGTTTGTCCAGAGAGTCAAGGAAAAAGAAGCAGAGCTGAAAGAGGCTGAAAAAGAGGTAAAGACTGCAGTACTTGGCTCTTCATAGGTTGTGAGTGATAGATCTACTCCCAAGTAGGCTGCTGCTGCCAAAGCACTTTCTGCAGCAAGTAGTTTAGGACTTTCTTAACAAGAAACCTAAAGTTTAGCTTGGTATTACGGGAACATTAAAGTGTTCATATTGTAGGGCCAAACTGGATCACAGTGCTTGTAGTGTACAACTTAATGGAACCATGAAAGTGCCACAGTCTTGATTCTGATGGAGAGTGGCAAAATTCAAGGAAACAACCACTGACAAAAGCTTGTTATGTAACAAATACACCCACACAGCTTCCTTAGTGCTGTGAAAAATCTGTTTATTTCCTGCCTTTTAAAGAGGCAAAAGACTCCTGGAGATGGATCAAAATCTGTTCACAGTTATGCTCCCCCAGTCCTCTATTGTTGGTGTGTGCAGTGTTGCATCGCTAGCACACTGCCTGGTCTGCAAGTTGTTGTGGAAGGAGGCTGTTTGCTGCCCTTTGTCTGTGCAGTGTCAGCTCAAGAGGCTAGAAATGATGTAGAGGCTCAGATCTCATGGGATCATTCCACCTTCCTCTTTTCCTGTGAGCAGAATATCCGGTAGTGCTGGGCTCTGCTCACCTCTCTCCTTTCCCTCTAGCTGCATGAAAAGTTTGATCGCCTGAAGAAGTTACATCAGGATGAAAAAAAGAAGCTAGAGGATAAGAAAAAGTCTCTGGATGATGAAGTAAATGCATTTAAACAAAGGAAGACAGCAGCTGAATTGCTCCAATCTCAGGCTCAGCAGGCTGGAGGATCGCAGACTCTTAAAAGAGATAAGGAAAGAAAAAAGTAAGTTGCTAACACAATGGCATTTGCTCTTTGGTAATGGCTTTCCTTTACTATTTTTCTGGATGTTCATATCTCTCTCCCAGCCCAGCCAGTGCTTATCAGGGGAAGGTGTGCAACCAGAGCGCATCCCTAGTTAACACCGAGCAGTAGCTGGAGGCATTTTACCTTTAGCTGTCATCCTGAAGAGCAAGGAGCAGTGCTAACCTTTCTCATTGCTTGCTGACAGCATGGGAGAGGATGAACTTGTTTTTATTCCCTGAGATTCCCTGCTCCTCCCTTGGTCTGGCAATGCTTATAATGAAGTGGAACAACATTGACTGCCAAGGGTAGAGTGTGGGTAGCAGGAGTGTCCTGCTAGCCCCAGAGAGGAGCATGTCCTGTCTCATGGTCTTATTTGTTTAGGCTGGGAAAAAGCTTATACAGTGGAAATTATTCAGGGAGGCTAATAGCTTTGAATTCTGGAATCTGCAAAATGTAAGGCTTTAAATGAGGGGAGAGGTCATAGCCTTTTGTTAGTGCCAGCACTCTTCTCCAGCCCTAAACCAGCTTTTTATCCTCCACAGAAACAGTGAGAGATACTGCATGGCTTTAGCAGGAGTTCCCCATGCCAGGGACTGGTGTGGCAGGAGCAGCCCCTCTTCAGGGTCCTGTGACCTGGGCTGCCTGCAGTGCCCATGTCAGGCCCTTCATGCTCTGCAGCAGATCAAGAGCTGTACAGCTGAAGCAGTGCTCTTGCTTCCCTTTGCAATGAACACTTCCTATAGCACATTTCCCAAGATGGAGTGCTGTGCCACTTTAGCATGTGTACAAGGAGCAGTGTGCAGATAAACAAGGGTCTGGCTTCTATACTGCTGCTATAATCCCCTCTCTGCACATCCCTGGAGCAAATCAGGAGTAAGTCTTGCCTGTGCTACACAGTCTGATATACCTGGGGAAGTGCTGTTAATGTGAACAATCTGGCCCGTGCCCAAAGAGCTGACAGGACTGTGTGTCAAGGAAAATAGCCCTTGACTGTAAAGCTTGGAATCAAATGAGACAGGAGAGGAAAAATCCAATAACCAGAGTGAGATCCTGTTTTAGTCTTTTTAGTTTTGAGCTGGAGCTGTTTCAATGTCAACATTCTTTTGCGATGAGCAATTAGCGCTGCCCTTCTCTCGCTTGTCTGTTCTTTTTCCACTGCGCAGTTTGATTTGCTCTTTTGAGTTACCTTCAGGGGCTTTTAGTATCTTTTCATACTGAGGAGCCTGAGACTGACTGGGGAGAAACTTCTCTCCCCAGCTTGGACTGTGCAAGGAGTACACAACTGAGTTCTTTCATGCTTAGAGCCCTCAGACATCTGCACACTGAGGACTGCAGCCCCCAGCCCTGAGATCAGCCAGGGTCAGGAGTGCAGAACAGGGAGATAACGTGCCCTATAGTATGAGTTATCAGTCGCTGTGGCCCAAGTCACACTCTTGTTCCTAGCAGCACTTCTGCTCTCAGAAGAGCTCCTGGGCACCAAGTACATTCGAATAGAAAAGCATTGCTACTGTCTTTTTTAGATAAGGACGCAGAAAGCTCCATCAAAGAGACAGGTCAGTGCCTGAGTGAGGATTGGAAAGATACTCGGAGGACTCTCTCTCTCTCTCCTCCAGGAAACCAGCTGTGTTAGTGCTGCTCTGTAACTTCTCCAGTTGTCCTTAATCACTCATTTCAGTATTTAGATCATAAATATCTCTAACAATTCATGAATTTTCACAAGCTGTAGCTTAATTGTATCTTGTTTACTAGTAGCTGGCAGTACATTAGCCTTTTTCTTTCACAGGTGGCTTTTAAACCCAAGCTCTGTAATTTGCACTAATCATGACTTGGTTTCTTTTGTTGTTGTTGTTGTTACACCATTATCATCATTACTAGCTCTTAAATGTGTGCTGTTTTACAGTTAGCTGCTGTTTGGCTGCATGGTGCATGGGGCACATTGTCCTGGTAAGCGTCATTAACTAATAAGGACCTCACAGTGAGATCAGTTACAGTTCCAAAAAAAGTCCAAGTCCAGAAGACTAAAAGAGTTATCTCTGTCTCTCTTACTATACATGGTCTACCAGTCTCTCTTTATGTATGCAGCTGTAGAAAAAGGATGCAATGAAGTTTGTCTTTAAAGATTCTGCAAAGTAAAGTGCAGAGAGACTCACTATTAGGACACGAAACATAGAAAACTAAGATTTAAGTCCTCTTCCTTCCTTCCAGCACTTTGCTGGCTCCATTTCCTTTATTCCATCTCCCTCAGAAATAAATTATATTCTTTAATCACGTAGGCCATGTTGACACTATGGCAACAATTGCTATGGAGATGTGGTGCTGATGACAAAACCCAGCTAGCCAGGAAAATGTTGTTTCCCTTTCTCCTCCTTCCCTCCTACCGCTCCAAGTTGTAGCATTAACTTGGGGTTACAGTGCAGGTGAAGGTAGATGCAAGACTAGTTTCTGTTCTCCCTTTCACATACTAACAGATGGCAAAATCTGCCAAACCTGGAGCTTTCCTTTGTCCCAAAGCACCACAGAATCACCCAACTGTGTGTTCACATGAGTGTGTATGTATGTGTATACACATGTGTTTGTGTGTGTGTGTCTGTATGTGTACATGAGTGTGTGTGTGTGTGGTCCCTGATTGTTATTTAGCAGATAATGAAGGCTCTGGAGAAAAACTCAGGACTTTACGATATTTTTAAGAGCCAAATGGGTCATCTGTGGGGTTGGATGGTCAGTTGTAGCAGACAGACACAGACCTCACATTCCTGGGAGTCATGCCCACGGTTGGCATAAAGCTAGGGGTAGAAGAGGGCTATATTCAAGATATGTCCAGAAAGCTCTTTGCCCCTGAATAAGGCCAGGATCCGAGTTTCTGAGGAGTTTTGCCAAGGCATGCAGAGTTGCTGCTGGAGCAGAGCCTTGTCAGTGGTGTTATGGTGTTAGACTGCTCTGCTCCACTTGTTGTGACTCTGATGAGTATCTCTGCCTTTGTGTGAGCAGGAACGTAATGTGGCCACATAGTCATGGGCAGGCTTGCAGAACAGGTAAGGTTTCCTGAAAGGGTTAACAAACCTGCCCAAAAGCAAGTGTCAGCAGTGCAAAGTGCCAGCATCTATTGTAAAATGAAGGCTCATTTAAACACAGATGTGTAAGAAATGCACCTGCCTGGCAGGAGAAGCAGAATCCTCATTAGGGTTATTAGTTAAACTGATCATGACAGTGGTCTGCTTGCAGCTCAATTGAGTGTGTTAAATTGAGGCATTTTAATTTGTAGTTGATTCTCTGGTGAGAGGAAAAAGAAAGCTCCCACAGGAATGTCTTGCTTCTTGACAGAGCAGCAATACTTACTATCCAAGGCAAGAATGACAGCAGCCCAGGCTGAGGTGCACAGGTCTCTTGGAGAAAGAACCTGTTGGAACAGCATCACTTAACTATAAAACACCCTAAAAACTCAGCCTCAAGTCCACCCTTCCCTGCAGACAAGGCCAGGATTTACATTCTCTCCAGGAAACAGTCCAAACTAACTTACAGTCTGCCCTTAAATAGGGAAAAGCTGATTCCAGGATTCCTTCCCTCTTGGCTCCACCAAGGGAAATGGAAAAGCAAGTAAACATCACGCTGGCAGTGAGAAGAGGCATTTGAATTTAATTGCAGCGGGACATTCCACTTAACAGAAGAGCTTCAGAAGGGTCTTGCACTGACTTGAACTGGAGCTTGCAGTCATCTTGAGCAGCCCATTTGAAAGAATGTCTGTGCTGCCAGCAGGAACCATAAAACAATGAAAGGAACAATGCTCTGCTTATCTGGCTCTGAATGGGGCAAAACAAGCTCAAAGAATAACAGTGTTCACTGTGGTGCTGAGTACGAAGGCACAGCTAAAGTGCAGTTAGAGTGAACATTACTGATTTGTGTTGGGTTTAGATTGCTTTTGGCAGCCCTCATAACTGTGCACTGTTGTGTGCTGAGCTTTGACTGCAATGAAGTTCTTTGTTCTGCCTATATAAATGTAGACAGTGCCTTTTCAATGAGCATTTGTCCTTGCTGCATTAAATACGTATATATGGTACTTTTCCAGAATCCAGAAAAATACTCTCCATACTGATCCATAAAGTACTGCAGGGCTCCCCTCTTTCACAGGGGTACAAACAACTCGTGTGTGTGCTGAGAGTGTGTGTGTGCCTAAGTTTGCTTCATCCCACTGCTGAGAGTGTGTGTGTGTGTCTGCACACAGCATGTCCTGTGCTCCAATTAAACCTCATTAACACTTACCACCATTTCTTTGTGTGTGTGTGTGTTAGGAAACATTTTTATTTTGATTTTTGTCATTAATCCATAAAACCATTAATCTGCCTTTTTGTTTCATTTTCAGTTCGGGTTTCCTGTAGAACCTTTCCCTTCACACCAGAAGCGAATGCCCCCAGTGGGTTAACACAATGCAGCTATGCCATTGTGCCTGTTTGCTCACCTTTGCTCATTGCTCCCTTCCTGCCTCACCAGTTTGTTTGGCCGTTCCGGGTTCCGGTGGTTCTCGTGCAGAACTCAGCACTAGCCCGCATGGAACTGGCAAGAGGTGGTGCTGATTGCTGACACCTCGGCCCCTTTGGGCAGCAGCAGGCTGCTCGCAGGGCTACTGGCCTCTCCTCTCAGCTGCCTCTGTTTTGCATGAGGGCTGCGTGGCCCTGCCAGGGACCACTGGGGACGCACCCCGCTGCTGCCTTGGGGTGGGATGTGCTGTCTCAAGAGACTGGCTGCCCCCTTCCCCTTTTTAATTTGCTGTGCCTAACCCCTCATTACCCCCTGTGCTGCCCTGTGTGACTCAAAGCATTTTAAAGGACTTTTTGCAAAACTTTGCCGTCCTCGCAGGCGTGGGCCTGGGCCCAAACCTCTTGTCTCTCCCAGGCTTGGGGGAATTCTCAAACTTGGATCCACGGTTTGCAACTAAGTGTTCTCTGAATGCTGCAGGGGTCAGGAAGGATCTCTTGCCTTGTCTCCCTCTCAGTGTGCTGGCCTGGATGCACATCCTGAATCCAATCTCAGGGAAAGCTGGACACCTTGCTGTACATATCAGTGTTTGTGAAGAAAGACGATGCTGTTTCTTTGGCATTCAGTGATTCCAACAGCTTCTTGGTTTAATGCAAAAAAAAAAAAGAAGTATTCACTTTGTTGGTTTTTTTTTTCTTTTTTTTAATGGCATCTGTTTAGAAGTGTACAGATGCTGACAGGTTGCTTCTCATCTTTTCTGTTCAGCACAAGCCTTGTTTTACTGCAAGATTTGCACTGGAAAGGAGGGTGTTTTGCCCACTGGGGCCAGGCATTCACTCTGGCCAAGTGCAACTGTGTTTTGCCTGCAGGTGTCTTCTCAGTGTATTTCTGGATGAGTTTTGTTTTTAAATAAAGACTTCATCAGACAGTGAATTCTGGTTAACATTTACTTCTTTTGTTTTTTGTTTTCTTTGCCCTTCTTTTACAGTAACCCATGGCTCTGTACTGAGTAATTACCCCTGAATACAATGGGCTGGAATGGACCTTGTTAAATCGGAGGGTCTAATAAAACCTGACAGCATTTCAGCTGTGACCTTCCCATGGTGTTACCCTTGCTCTCTCCTATCTCCTCATTGTGATTCAGTCTTTACTATGTGCTGGTGGTTATTGCTTTTGTTAAACAATGTACAATTAGTCCTGACAAGGTTTTGGATGCTGCAACTTTAAATCCTCCTTTTATTTTTTTCTTCCCTTTTTTTTTTTTCCTTTTTTTCACTGCAATGAATGGATTCCCCTTCCTCCTGCTTCCCTCTTCACCCAGATAAATAAGGGATGTGGAAATAAGTTCTGTGAGTTATTTTTGCTGGCGAAATAACAACGCAGTCTAAATGTATTTATTGGTGACGTTAAAATGACACCCCTGCCTTAGTGTGATTGTCCCGTAGTTGAGAGACACAAAACTCTTTGCTCTGTACACTTGGTGTCATTTCCATGACATCATCTATCTTTTGTTTTATTATTTGCTTTTCTTTTTTCTTTTGCTAATTTGTGCTGTTCAGAGACTGGCATGTGATCCTCATCTCCATTTCAGACTTGCTTGCTGTGACCCTCATCCTCCAGTCACACTGTCTGCGGGCTGAGTTCTCTGTCTGTGGGTGAATCCACGCGGCCTCACCCTCCTGACAGATCAGGATGCATGCTGCCAAAGAGTTTTTAACAAAGGCCCTTCAGATCCTGGGTTGGGGGAGGATGCACACACCTCAGACATAACCATGATAGGTGATGCTGGTTTGGGCACAAGCCACCTCTGAGGATGGGACTAGAGAGGCGATCTGGGTTCTGCCAAGGCCTCCCCAGCAGTTTCTGCGTACAGCATTCCTCTGGCTGCTGCTCGTGCCATAGCCCAGCTCACGCGGCAGCCTGGCCCCCGTTGCCAGCAATCAAGGCACTTTAAACTCTTGATTGCAATTTGTTTTCTCAGGTATTGTGTTTCACCATAAACAGTTTTATTTCCCATCTCCAATTGCTTTGGTTTGGGGTTTTTTGAAGCAAGTTAAAACGATTTGAGCATTGATTTCTTCCGCTGGTGTTGAATGTCGGCCTGCTCCCAAAACCACTCAGGATCAGTCTGTTGGTCATTTCTGGATCCGTTTAATGTGGCTTTTTTTTTTTTGGCCATACTTCAGCTCATGAGCTGTCCTCCCTCACCATTTGCCTCACTAGAATGTTAAAGTGATGTATTTGAAAGAAAAAAAAACCCGTTTTTACTTGTGCGATTTCCTCGTAGCCCCCCGAGGTACCCCAGGGAGGTTCCCTCTCTCCTCTGTCGGCTGTTGTCGCGTTGCGTCTCTTTTCTCCGGCTTTTTTAATGTCTTTCTCTTTTTTGGCTAATCTTCTGGGTTTTTTTCTCTTTTTTTTCCCCTTTTCTCTCTCTGTAGCTTTTTTTAATCTGTCTTCGCCAGCTGCACTGGGTCTGAGGGAGAAGACTGCTGCTTCTGCAACGAGTTTATAAGGGTCTGGGGGAAGGGGCGGGACAAATCTTCAGTGTTAAAGTGTCTTGGAAAGAAGCTCTTTGTACTGACTTGCATGGTCTCTGAAGTGTCTTGTAATTTGTGTGACAAGACAGGGTAATACAGGGGAAAGCTACAGTTTGCCTGGAATTGTGGAGAGCGGGAATTGTGATCTTTGGGCTAAGGATGTAGAGAATCCATTTTGGGCATAAGGGGAGGGTTTGTTTGGGTTTTTTTTTTCCTAATTTTGTCTTTAATAATGTAAATGTCATGGGCTTCCACGAGGTGTGAGGCTTAGGGAGTATTTTTCAACGTGCTGTCGTTTGATTGGGTTTGGAAACCGTGCATTTGAAATCAAAAAAAAAAAAAAAAAGGAAATACAAAACATGGTGCAATTTGCTCTGTTGGCAGCCACGAAATATTTAACAAAGCCACAAATAAAGTGAGAAGAACCGTTTGTGTGTGTGTGTGTGTGTTGGTGTTCTGTGTCTCTCCACCTTGTTACACCCTCTCCAGCAGCTGCGGGGCGTGGGGGCGGGTGGTACTTTTTACTTTTTTACTTTTACAGCTGCCACTCTTGTTCGTTAAAGTTAGAGAAACGGGTCCCGTGAGAGCGGGGCGCCCGTGTGCCGGGAGCGGTGCTGGCTCAGCTCAGCTCAGCCCAGCTCAGCCCTGGCGCTGTCCGGCCGCCGCACCGTCCCTGCCGCCCCGCCCCGCCCCTCTGCACAGGTGCTGCAACGTAACGCGCCACCCGAGCGCGGCGCCGGCTGCCAGGCGCGGGGCCGCGGCTTCGGCCCC
>WBNH01007095.1:28428-51567 GCA_013401255.1 Urocolius indicus
TGCTGCACCCGCCGGCCGGGACGGGCCCGCGCAGCCGCCGCCTCCCGCCATGCCGCCGCCGCCCGAGCCCGAGCCCGAGCCCGTGCCGGAGCCCGTGCTGGAGCAGTGGCGGCAGTACAACGAGACGGAGCGGCAATGGGGGCTGCGCCGCCGCTTCATCCTCCGCCACCTGCGCGGATACCCCGGCGCCGCCATCGACCAGCTCCTGTCGCTCTCCGTGCTCTGGACCAACCACGTCTTCATGGGCTGCAGGTGAGGCCCGGCGGGACGGACCCGGACCCGGCTCCGGCCCCGGGGGGTGGGAGACCTCGGCGCGGGCCGCGGGCTGCGGGCTGCGGGCAGGCCCCGGACGGGGCCCCGAGGCGGCTGCTCCCGGACCCGCTGTCAGCCTGGGGACGGTGCCCGCTCTGATGCGAGAGTCGGGGCAGACGTTTGCAGCCGCTGCCTGGAGCGGGGACAGGCTGCCTCCGGCCTCTGGGGCTCCCGGCGCTGCTCGGCTGAGGCTCGGCCCCCGCTTGCCTTTTAAAAGTAACCTCAAAAGAGCTAGGGGAGAACTTTAGCTCTTTGGTTCCAGGAGAGTGATCTTTGTTTGCAAATCGAAGGGCTGGACTGGATGATCTTTAAAGGTCTCCTCCAACCCTGCCGTTCTGTGATTTTCCTGTGGAGGGGAGCAAGCTGCTGAACAAGTATCTGTGTCTTAAAAGTAGTTCTCCATGTCCCGCCCCTCGGGACTCATTAAGCATGCGGTGGTGTGCTTTGTAACTGAAGTGAGGTGGCTTTCTAAGCATAAAGCAGCCTCTGCGATGGCCTTAGAGCTCGTTTTTCCCCAGAGAAGCAGGCCTGGTGAGTGGAAGGGCTTTCCCTTCGTCAGGTTTACAGTTAATGTGCAGAAACCACCGTACTGTTCCTAGCAAGGTAGCAGGGGAAAGCAGGAGCGTCCCCCACGTCCCCACTGGCACTTCTGGTGGTGTGATTATTTTTAACTGGACATGCGGCTTCTAAAGACAGAAGCAACTGCTTAACTACTAACTTCAGCAAATTATGCAGAGACAGAGCAGCTCCTGAACCCTCAAGGGCATGTGCTGTGGCTTTTGTTAATGTTACTCTCTCAAAGCCTCCTTGGGCCATGTTTTGTGTCATTTGTACAGAGCCCATTCAAGGATTTTAAAGGTAGATCTGCATGTTTATTTCTTTCTGGTGAAAGTGCTGAACTGTTCTGCTCTGCAAGCACCGAAATTGAACATAGTTTTTAAACAGCTTCCACTTCCAAAGCTTGAGTAGTAAGTTAAAACTGAGCATATCTTCTGGAGATGTAGTGCCTTTGGTCCTTTAGCTCATCTCAGTGTGTTTATGTGCTGGCGTAATGGAGGGCCTCCTGGGAATCCTGCAGTAATACAGGTGGCTGATAACAGAAGTGAGGAACTGCGTGGCAAGATCTCAAATCCTAAAAAATGATGTAATTTAAGCCTGTGAGCACATGCACTTGCCCTGATGAACATATCTACCTGCTCCTGTCAGGGAAGACATGAGTGACTGATTTAGGCAAGACGAGGTGCAAAGAGAGGTCAGTGAGGATGTTTCCTTGCATTGGGCAGGAAGGTAACCACGCTGTGCTGTGTGACAGCACTTGGCAGCTTTACTTGGAGTTGTCTGGGGAAGGGAGGGAACTCGCAGCTTTCTCAGGAACTGCTTTTTGCTGCTTGGGAAGAGCTGCTGTTCCTGTATTGAGTGAATAACTTCAAAGTTTGGGGGACTGTTGTTTTCTCTTAAGTTTGATGGGGTTTTTTTTAACACTGATCACTTGCTAGCTGAAGACAAGCTGTTTGTCAGAGTAAATACAAACCAGGGTGCTAATGACATCTGGAGAATGTCCAGAAAGCATGGTCTGTGAGGAAAGAGTTAAGTAACAGGATTCATGTAGCTTAGGGGCTGATGAGAGAAGATGAGTGTGTTCTCAGATATATTAAAGGTGTTTGCAGAACTAGGGGTGGGGGATAAGAGGAAACATATTTAGTCACACCAGGGAGACTTCAGTCATCAGAGGGATTCCTCTGCCTCCGTGTGCCAGTCTCCACAACTTGAGATTTCTAAGGACTGGTTGATCTTCCCCCAGGCAGAAATCTGAGCCTCAACCATCTCTGTCCTTTGTGAGGAGTGACACACTCATGTCACTCACAGGCTGGCAAAGGGCATCGTCCTTCATGTTCCCATCACGAGTACTGTGGAGGTGCCCATCCTGCCTCCCTTTGATCCCTCCTGGTGTTTCCATCCCGTACAGGGTCAAGCGACCACAGCAGTCTGTGTTCACAGCTCTCAGCCTGCAATGTGAATGTATCTCATTTCTTCCTGGCCCTTGAAATCAGCAATGGAAAGGGCATTTCTTGAGTGCAGAGTGAGTACATCTCCAGAGCCTTTGAAACAGCAGTATTTAAAAGCTGGTGCCAGTTAGAGCAGCACTAGCTGATGGGATAGTTGCGAGCTCTTGCCTGTGGGCATTGACCTGATGCTTTGTGACTCTCAAAGGCAAGTGCATCATGGAACAGGTGCCCTGATGCATTTCCTCCTTCCTGAGCCACAGTACAAAGCTGTCCGAGGCCAGTTCCAAGCTGTGTCTGTAGGTTCTTCCTTGGTTAGAACAGTTTGGGTTTTTTCCTTGTTCAGTTTCAGCATGCAGATAGCTTGAAAAACATACGGCAGATCCCCAGGGCAGTGGAAAACTGAGCTGGTGAGGGCTGTGAGGCCAGGAGGGATGGGGTTCTGCAGAGCCCTGTGGGCAGCTGCGAGCGAGTCGGGGTTTGCACTGAGCCAGTTCCAGTCACCTCACCTCTCATGGCTCAGGGGCTGAAAACGTCTCAGTTACAGCTACCGAGCCAGAAATTCACACGGCTCTTTCAAGAGTGGTCGATAACTGCTGAGCAGGGCCTCTGTCATCTGACAGCCCTGCTCTCACTATTGGTGACAAGCAGTCTGTGGCTGCTGACCAGACAGGGCTGCAGCGCCAGGCAGTCGCTCCTGCCGAGGCTCCTCCTCACCACCCCTGTGCTCCTCGGTGTTCCAGCTGGCTCTGCCAAATGTTGTGTTTTAACAGGTAATGTATTTCCATTTCAATGTAAAGCGCTGTCAGTTGGGTGGCTGCATTGTTTGTTGCTCACAGGGTTTGCTGAGGGGCAGGTAGGGGTGTGGGCTGACTGCCAGCATGGGGCTAGCCACTGCCAGAGCCCACTGGTACTCAGGGGAGTGTCTCCCCTGCACCAGAGGCTGTGTCTGAGGCAGCTTTAGTTCAAAAGTTTGTGTGTGTCCAGCCCTGACGTGTTTTGCTGTTGGGTCCCTGCAGATACGGCGTGCAGGTCATGGAGAAGGTTCTCAAGATGGCTGAAGGCATCGATGTCGGGGAAATGAGGTCGTACGAGCTGGTCCCCAGCAAGAAGCTGAAAAGATGCCGCTCTCCATGCGACAGTGAGTACCTCTGTCCGTGTGTCACAGCAGCCACCCTCCCCTCACGCTGTTTGGGGGTGTTTGCTGGTGGGACGTGGAGAGCAGAGTCCCACGGGGCCGCTCCCAGAGCCGGCACAGCCAGCTGCCACGGTGCACTGTGCTTGGCTGCAGCCAGCTCCCTTCCTCTGCCCTGCCGTGGGCTGCATGGTATTCATGCACAGCTCTCTTTTTCCTTAAGAAAATATCATTTTTCAGTGGAATTGCCAGGTAATTGGTTCCCTTATTGAGTGTTAAGGAATTAAATCTACATAATGAAATACCTGTCAGCCCTTTGTCGCTGAGGTCAGGGCTGATGTCCTGACCTGAGAAGGGATTGTACATGTGCATGGAGGTGTGCAGCTCAGCAGAAGGGTTTTGAATTGAGACCTGCCTGGAGCATTGACGGGGGTGGTGAGGTTCAATTTACTCTTTTTTTTTTCTCCTTACTGAGCCTGGATGAGTCCTGCATATGTCAGCCCAGCCCCATGGTCTCAGGGGTCAATGTTCCAGCTGCAGCTTTCCCAGTGGAGGGGATGGAGCTCGCAGGCAGCTCAAGGGTTCCATCCAGCACCTGCCCAGAGGAGGCCCAGGGAATGTTTCCCGGTGCAGGCTGTGGCTGTGAGCAGGCAGGCCTGCTCTCTGAGGCAGCCTCAGGCAGTGCTCCCTGGCCATTTCAGGCAGAAATGGTCAGCACAGGACTCCTCTAGACTCTGCCACATTCCCTTCCCTTACTGTGACCCCTGTCAGTCTTTCTGTGCTCCCATGGCACAGCTGCAAAACAGAAAAGTCCCACTTTTCTCTCATGTTTTGTGCGTCACTCAGGCAGCAGCTCTGAGGGGAAAGGTTCTCTGTTGTGTGTTGCACCAACAGCATAAAGAGCTGTTCTGCTGGTGAGAGCCTTTAGGTGCTGCTGCAGTGCAGTCGTCAAAACTCTAAACCCAGCAGGAAACAGAAACCTGCCCTGATTGAGAAGTGCCCACTGAAGGTGCCAGGCCTGTGGAAGAGCTCGGCACAGGTGTAGGTAGGAAGGCCTGCTCAGGCTGTGGGCAAAGTGGGTTTTTTTTTCACCTGCAGTGAACTAGTCTATGAGAAATACATGATGGCAGGGGAATGTCTGGACAGATGTGTTGCATGACCTGTGTTACAGTTGCACACATTGACATTGGATTAGGCTGCTGGTGCGGAGACGCTGAGGTGGCCTCTTGCTGCTCTGATGACAGGACTCGCAGGTGCCACCTCAGTGTGGGGCTGGGTCTTTCACAGGAGAAGTCTTGGGTAATTTTCTTTTCTATGCAACACTTGCTTATCAGCTGTTTGAGTCTCGTTTCCTGCAGTAGCTTCACATCAGGATGTTTTGCCTCATTTGCATTTAAGAAACAAGCAAGAAGAGTCTGTGGGTAACGTGTAATGCCCCCCCAGCCACTGCAGCTGGCTCCCGAGGCTCAGGCTGATTCCTCTCCGCTGTCCTTTAGCCAAGGGTAGTTATATTTACAGCAAATACACCTCTGCTGGCACTGTCATTAGCAGCCCTGTGTGTCTTGGAGAGTTTGGTGTCGCCATGTTCCTCCATCAGATGAGAAGACTTGGAGATGAGGTAGTTTATCTGAGACCATCCTGCAGCAGTCAGAGCTGTGGCTCGGGTCCCACCCTGCTGTTCTGACTTACTGGACGTAGTTGTTACTTGCTTTAGGGCTGTGGCAGAGTTGGGATAACATTGCACTCCATGATCTTGAAAGTCTCTTCAACCTAAATGATTCTGTGATTAACTTGAGCAATGACAGGATAGGTTCAGGTGGGTAAGGTTGAATCACAGAATCATTACGGTTGGGAAAGACCTTTAAGATCAATGAGTCCAACCACTCGCCTCACACTGCCAGGCCCATCACTAAACTAAAACCATATCCCTCAGCACCTCATCTGATCAGTTGTGAGTGTCTTCAGAAGGAAACCTTTTGGTTTGTGGGTAAGAAGTGTGAATCCCGTGCTGCAGGCTCCTGGAGACACCACTGTGTGAACTCTTATCTCCTTGCCATGGCACCTGTTGGTGACCCTGTCCTTTCCTTCCACCCCACAGGTCCGGAGCCAGCAGGGCTTTCTGAGCCCCCCAAGAAGGTGGCTCCCAAGTTCTGGGTGCGACCACGTTTTGAACCCATACACTTTGTCACCAGTGCTGAGAAGGACGACAAGAAAGAAGATTCCCTGGATAACCAGATGCAGGAGGCGAACCAGGAAGCAAATACAAACAGCATAGTGCAGCCAGCTGAGAACTGTGCAGACTCCTTTGCGAGTGCACAGGAGGTGGATCCCCAGCTCTGCGGCTCTGCTGGCTTTGGCTTCGCAGGCCAGGCGGCAGCTGCCAGGAGAGCTGCCAACACTGTGGACTCTACTACAAGCGGCGCCTTGCAGGCTTCTGCTTCTCCTTCCACCGTCCAGTCTGCGTCGGAGACTTTTCCCCCATCAGCCATAACGCTGAAGCAGAGCTTTATCGAGAAGCTGTCCGCAGCTGTCTGGAAGAACCTCGCCAACCCAGACGCCAACACCGGGACTGATAAAATTAACTATACCTATCTTTTGACACGTTCCATTCAGGCGTGCAAGACAAATCCTGAATATATTTATGTTCCTCTGAAAGAAATCGCCCCGTCTGACCTCCCAAAGAACAAGAAGCTCCTCACAGATGGCTTTGCCTGCGAGGTGCGGTGCCAGAACGTCTACCTGGGCACCGGCTACGCCGGCAGCAAGAACGGCTCCAGGGACCGCGCCGCGGAGCTGGCGGTCAAGCTGCTGAAGAAGTCCGTGGAAGTCAGGGTCGTGCAGCGGAAGTTCAAGCACACCTACCACGAGGACCTGGTGGTGTGCGAGGCCGGCGTGGCCTGGCCGGATTTCCCTCCCGCTCTCAAACCTCACGAGGAGTTTGTAGTTGCCAACAGGGACTGTGTCCCCATGCAGCCCGGCTCCGAGGCCGTGAAGAGCCCAGCCAACGCCAACAAGCACTGGACTAGTTTTGTGCTGACGGAGAACGCCAGCGACGCCATAGGGATATTGAACAATTCCGCCTCCTACAACAAAATGTCTGTGGAATACAAATACGAACTGATGCCCAACCGCTCGTGGCGTTGCCAGGTGTACCTCCAGGACCACTGCCTGGCCGAGGGGTTCGGCACCAAAAAGACCAGCAAGCACGCGGCAGCCGAGGAGGCCCTCAAAATCCTGCAGAAGATGCAGTCGAATATCGCGGCCATCAAAGCGACCCAGGTGCAGAAAGTGGGCTGCTCCTCGCGGGGCTCTGGGAGGAAGAAGGACTTGAAGGACCTGGTGGTTTATGAGAACTCGAGCAATCCCGTGTGCACGCTCAACGATACCGCCCAGTTCAACAAGATGACGGTGGAGTACGTCTTCGAGCGGATGAGCGGCATGCGATGGAAGTGCAAGGTGCTGCTGGAGGAAGAGTTCATCGCGGAAGCAGTCGGAATGAAGAAATCTGTCAAGCACGAAGCAGCAGAGGAGGCCGTCAAAATCCTCAAAAAGACTCAGCCGACCGTTGTTAATAACCTGAAGAAAGGCACCGTGGAAGACGTCATCTCCAGGAACGAGATCCGGGGTCGGTCGGCGGAAGAGGCTTTCAAACAGAAGATCAAAGAGGACAACATCGGGAACCAGATATTGAGAAAGATGGGCTGGACGGGCGGTGGCCTGGGGAAGGCCGGGGAGGGTATTCGAGAGCCCATTTCGGTGAAGGAACAGTTTAAAAGGGAAGGACTCGGGCTGGATGTAGAAAGGGTGAACAAAATCGCCAAGAGAGACATCGAAGAGATCATTCGGAACTATGCACGCTCGGACAGTCACATCGACCTGACTTTCTCTCGAGAACTGAACATGGACGAGCGGAAGCAGATCCATCAGATCGCCCAAAAATACGGTCTGAAAAGTAAATCTCACGGGCAGGGGCACAACAGGTACCTGGTGGTGAGCAGGAAGCGGCGCAAGGAGGATCTGTTGGACCAGCTGAAGCAGGAGGGTCAGGTTGGGCATTACGAGCTCATCATGCCGCAGGCGAACTGAGGCTGGGCGTCCGTCCCCCTGGGCCCCAGGCTGAGCTGCCCCCGGCTCGGTGACACACTCACACACACACACACACACACACCCCCCCAATGCTGCATTCGTCCTGAGGTGTTGTTAGGCGTGTAGAACTGCCCCGGTTCTGGTGGAGTGTCTTAGCACAACCAAGAGCAGTAGTGCTGTTGCTGTATTGTGTCTTTGATATGACTCGTTCCTTCACATTTTACTAGTTTTGTATTAGCAAAACCACACGTCCAGCCAGAAGGAATCTGACATCAGTTCAGGATTTAGTTCCCATACTCTTCTTGATCAAGGAAGAAAATAAAACCATGCCTTTCTTTTCTTTTTTTTTTTATACAAACCAATAACGATGAAGCGCAGAGGAAATGCAGCCTGGGGGAGGAACCTGGATGTAAAGGTGGGATTCATGACAATAAGAATAAAGTTTTATTTCTGGAAGAAAAAAAAAACCAAAACCCAACGGGATTTGTCACACTTTGTGAAAAGGAAAGTGTGAAAACTGCATTGCTTCGTGAATCTGGCCAGTGGAGTCTTGTCTCTGCTCTCTGTGTATGTGTGTGTGTTTAGATGCCCTTAACCCCGGGAAAGGTGCAGCTGTATTGACAGGTTACCTTGAGTCTCCCCCGCCGAGGGCAGCCGGGCACCGGAGCACGCTCAGCTCAGCACGGAGCACACACAAATGCCACAGGGAGGAAGTGTGGAGCACCAGAAGTGGAGGTAAGCACAGAGCCCACGCCTGGAGACGCTCGTGGGGCTACTGGCGACTCTTATATAACCTACTTTATTTTTTAAACTCTGAATATAAGCTCTTTAATCCAGAGCAAAACCAAACTGTGCCTAATTATTCCTGTGCTCCACTGGCCTCCCCGTGCTCGGGAATGCTGGGGCTGATGCCTGAGTGACACGGTGCAAGTGTGGAGGTCCCCCGGGCTGGGCAGGCGCTGCCGGGAGGCTGTGGGTGCCAGCAGTGCCAGGGCTGTAGGAGCCCTGCAGGAGCGCTGCCTGGGAGCTCAGTCACCACAGAGGTGAGGAGGTGACATCGGGAGAGCCAGCAGCCACAGGCTCTGCTTCTGTTGCTGGTAGGAACCGCTGATGATTCTTTACCATGAAGCTGGGCCTAATGCAGTGCTTTCTTTGTCTCTTCTCCCATTGCCTTGTGTCTCAGCTATGGCTTTGGAGGTGTTTTTCTGCAGCCTGTATCTGCCTCTCCGTCTTTTTAAATCATCCTCCAGCTTTTTTCCCACCTCTTGTGCTGTTTTCATTTAACGACTCTCTGTGCTGAGGGGATGGTAACTCGCCTCTGCTGATGAAGCAGAATGTCCTGGCACTGTGCAGTTAGAGGCATTTCCACATCCTCAGAGGGAAAAGGAAGCAGCTGCCATGGCTCAGGTGGGACTGGCTCAGGAAGAGGAGAGTGAGCATTCCCTGCTGCCATCGTAGAGAAAGAAGCTGGCAGTCAATTCTGGAAGTGTTCCTTGGGTTTGTTGTTTAGGGAGAGGGGGTTGTGTGCTGTTCCCTCTCCCTGCTTTTGCATTCTGCTCTCCAGAGCGCTGGACTCTGACAGATGGTGCTGTAGGAGGGGAAGAGGCCTGGTGCAGGGATTCCTGCGTGCAGGAGTGCAGCTCCCCCTCCCTAACTGGGATCTGCCGCAGGACTTCAAAGCTTGGTGCCGCTGCGAGAGGCAGTGAGCCACCACTGCAGCATCGGGGATGAAAAATGCCTCTTTTAGGGAGGGTGGGACTGGCTAAACCTGGTGGTACAAGAGGGGGTGAGATGCCCAGCCCACACTGGTGCGGGTATTGCTTTTCCTGCCACGTTGGCTGAGTCTGGGGCCTTGGTGCAGGGTCCAGCTGGTGCCTCCTGCTCTGCTGCTGGCTGCAGCTCTGGCTGCCTGAGTGTCCCCAGCAAGAGCTAAACGGCCAGCCCCTCCCTTGCAGGTGTCTTCACACAGACTTCACCTTTTGGGAGAGCCAGGATGTAGTTTAAGTTGGTGCTTGCTCTTGCTCCCTGCTGCCCTGAGAGTCCACTCCATCCTCTCTTTTTGTTTTAGTAACTAGCAAGACAGATCCAGAAAAGAAGCGACTTTGACACAAGAGCTTCTGTGACGTTAGAGTGACACAGACCATTTGGAAAGGGTTGTGCCTGCAACAGCCTGCAGCAATCCTTACAGCGTCACANGGAGGGTCAGGTTGGGCATTACGAGCTCATCATGCCGCAGGCGAACTGAGGCTGGGCGTCCGTCCCCCTGGGCCCCAGGCTGAGCTGCCCCCGGCTCGGTGACACACTCACACACACACACACACACACACCCCCCCAATGCTGCATTCGTCCTGAGGTGTTGTTAGGCGTGTAGAACTGCCCCGGTTCTGGTGGAGTGTCTTAGCACAACCAAGAGCAGTAGTGCTGTTGCTGTATTGTGTCTTTGATATGACTCGTTCCTTCACATTTTACTAGTTTTGTATTAGCAAAACCACACGTCCAGCCAGAAGGAATCTGACATCAGTTCAGGATTTAGTTCCCATACTCTTCTTGATCAAGGAAGAAAATAAAACCATGCCTTTCTTTTCTTTTTTTTTATACAAACCAATAACGATGAAGCGCAGAGGAAATGCAGCCTGGGGGAGGAACCTGGATGTAAAGGTGGGATTCATGACAATAAGAATAAAGTTTTATTTCTGGAAGAAAAAAAAAACCAAAACCCAACGGGATTTGTCACACTTTGTGAAAAGGAAAGTGTGAAAACTGCATTGCTTCGTGAATCTGGCCAGTGGAGTCTTGTCTCTGCTCTCTGTGTATGTGTGTGTGTTTAGATGCCCTTAACCCCGGGAAAGGTGCAGCTGTATTGACAGGTTACCTTGAGTCTCCCCCGCCGAGGGCAGCCGGGCACCGGAGCACGCTCAGCTCAGCACGGAGCACACACAAATGCCACAGGGAGGAAGTGTGGAGCACCAGAAGTGGAGGTAAGCACAGAGCCCACGCCTGGAGACGCTCGTGGGGCTACTGGCGACTCTTATATAACCTACTTTATTTTTTAAACTCTGAATATAAGCTCTTTAATCCAGAGCAAAACCAAACTGTGCCTAATTATTCCTGTGCTCCACTGGCCTCCCCGTGCTCGGGAATGCTGGGGCTGATGCCTGAGTGACACGGTGCAAGTGTGGAGGTCCCCCGGGCTGGGCAGGCGCTGCCGGGAGGCTGTGGGTGCCAGCAGTGCCAGGGCTGTAGGAGCCCTGCAGGAGCGCTGCCTGGGAGCTCAGTCACCACAGAGGTGAGGAGGTGACATCGGGAGAGCCAGCAGCCACAGGCTCTGCTTCTGTTGCTGGTAGGAACCGCTGATGATTCTTTACCATGAAGCTGGGCCTAATGCAGTGCTTTCTTTGTCTCTTCTCCCATTGCCTTGTGTCTCAGCTATGGCTTTGGAGGTGTTTTTCTGCAGCCTGTATCTGCCTCTCCGTCTTTTTAAATCATCCTCCAGTTTTTTTCCCACCTCTTGTGCTGTTTTCATTTAACGACTCTCTGTGCTGAGGGGATGGTAACTCGCCTCTGCTGATGAAGCAGAATGTCCTGGCACTGTGCAGTTAGAGGCATTTCCACATCCTCAGAGGGAAAAGGAAGCAGCTGCCATGGCTCAGGTGGGACTGGCTCAGGAAGAGGAGAGTGAGCATTCCCTGCTGCCATCGTAGAGAAAGAAGCTGGCAGTCAATTCTGGAAGTGTTCCTTGGGTTTGTTGTTTAGGGGGAGGGGGTTGTGTGCTGTTCCCTCTCCCTGCTTTTGCATTCTGCTCTCCAGAGCGCTGGACTCTGACAGATGGTGCTGTAGGAGGGGAAGAGGCCTGGTGCAGGGATTCCTGCGTGCAGGAGTGCAGCTCCCCCTCCCTAACTGGGATCTGCCGCAGGACTTCAAAGCTTGGTGCCGCTGCGAGAGGCAGTGAGCCACCACTGCAGCATCGGGGATGAAAAATGCCTCTTTTAGGGAGGGTGGGACTGGCTAAACCTGGTGGTACAAGAGGGGGTGAGATGCCCAGCCCACACTGGTGCGGGTATTGCTTTTCCTGCCACGTTGGCTGAGTCTGGGGCCTTGGTGCAGGGTCCAGCTGGTGCCTCCTGCTCTGCTGCTGGCTGCAGCTCTGGCTGCCTGAGTGTCCCCAGCAAGAGCTAAACGGCCAGCCCCTCCCTTGCAGGTGTCTTCACACAGACTTCACCTTTTGGGAGAGCCAGGATGTAGTTTAAGTTGGTGCTTGCTCTTGCTCCCTGCTGCCCTGAGAGTCCACTCCATCCTCTCTTTTTGTTTTAGTAACTAGCAAGACAGATCCAGAAAAGAAGCGACTTTGACACAAGAGCTTCTGTGACGTTAGAGTGACACAGACCATTTGGAAAGGGTTGTGCCTGCAACAGCCTGCAGCAATCCTTACAGCGTCACAGGGGTAAGAGCCTTGGCATCAGTCATCCCTGACAGGGCAGCCGGTGGCATTGAGGTTTCATTTGCACCGGTAACTTGGCACAACTAAGGTGCTCCTCCTTGCTCACCTGCCTCTGCCTGTGGTGAGTCTGGCAGAGGGAATGTTTAAGAAACAAATGCTGTTACTTGAGGCAGAGTCCCTGCCCAGCCCGTACAAGGGTGCAGTTCAGATATTGTCCTTTAGGCAAAGGAGCAGGAGTGAATTGGGTAGGACCTGCATGGTAAAAGGCTGCTCCGTGTAAGACAGAGGCCTGTTCCAAGCTACCACAGGTAAAAAGGCTGATGTCATTTTCTGAAAGAGCCTGGCAGCTCCCATTTTAATCACAGCTCTTCAGTAGCACCAGCTCCTGGGGTGTGGGGCATTTTAAACCTCCTTCTCTCCCTCCTAATGCAGGAGCAAAATAGATGCGAGGCCTGGCTCGCCTCCTTGCTGAACCTGTTCAGGTGCTGTAACTAACTCCTGCTCCTGTGTTCCTCTTGTGCACAGTGCACAGGCTGAGCTTCCTGCCACCACTTTAGGGCTTTGACCAAATTTCTGCCTGTTTCTCCATTTCTCTGCTTGCTCCTTGCTCTGGGCCTGTCCTTCCTCCTTTGTCCCTCCTCCTGCTCCCCCATCCATGGGCAGGGTGCGATGGCAGCTCCACAGAGCAGCCCCCAGCCTCCTCGTGGCCCCGTTAAATAACCACAGTTCTACAGCTCTTGCCTATTTATACAATAAGCACTAAGGTTACACTTTATTTACAACTTCTGAAAAATGTACAGTTTCTTACATGGGTTACTTGTGCAAAGTTAAACTTCTCAACTAACAGACCAATGTGCACACAAAGGACACTGGAACAGTGGACAACACGATTGCAGGTTTCGTCCCACGCTGCTGCTGAAGGTCCTGTATCCAAAGGTACAAACTGAGCCTTACCAAAAAAAAGTGAGTCTGGACTTAAAAAGATTTGAGGCTTCTTTTTTTTTTTTTCAGAGTTGAAAAAATACTTTCATAAAAGTGCAGGGCCACGAAGTCAAGCATGCAGCAGCAGCTCCCACCAACCCAAGAGCAGAACCTGCAGCTGCAAGTGCCTGCCCCCTGCTCCATTTAAACTTTCCACAAAGCAAAGCTGGCTCCAAAAAAACTTTCTCTTTCTCAGTGAAAGATAACGGGTGGGAGAATGAGACTGAAGGAGAGTAACCAGTGATGTAACCCTTCAGGTTTTACCTTATCCTTAATGCAAAAAGGTTTTTTTTTTCCTCTCGGAGTACCACAGCTCCACCTGGTTTTGGCCAGCAGTGCCTCAGTGACAGGGCTGTAGCCACCCCCTGAAGCAGTGTCTGCAAGCATGTCTTTTACAAGAAACTTAAAAAAAATAAGGGGTTGTTTCTCACCCTAAGCAAAGGCCAAAGTACCACAACTGCAGTGGCTTGTGTAGGTCTGTACACAAATCTTGCACGTCCAGTGCAGCAGTAACTTGCATTCCACAGTCACTAAGTATTTGAATTGGAATCGGTTGCAGAGTTGTTGGGTTTAGTTTGTTTTCTTCCATGATTAACGAGCTGATAAACCAACACAAAAAAAATAAATAAATAAAAGGGAAACAAGAGGCTATTTCTTCACTCAGTACAAAATGCAGTGGGGTCTAAACCAATAATAGAGGTAAATGACCAGCCCGGACACATCAGCACACTAGCTCATACCAGTTAAAAAATGTGTGTGTACAGAAACATCCCTTTTATCAAGCTACACATAAGCATCACTGTGTATAACACAATTACAGTTAAAAGCTTAGTGTACACTACGGAAATGCACAATACTGCCCTAAGACTGGAGAGGGACCACAGGCAATGGATTCGGCATCAGTAACTCTTTTGCAAGTAACCCAAGTACAGAACATTTGACTTCAAAGTGGGCGCTTTCGGACGTCCAAGGAGAAGAAGCTTCAGCAAGGGAGGGTGGCAACAGCACAACAGCTATTCTGCTTTCAAAGGAAATGCTAGGAGGAAAAAGATGACTCGGACACTTTGTTTATTTTCCTCATCAACAGAGTGTTCATTTGCATCGTCCTGGGTCAACAGTCACGCCAGCTCTGTTCTACTATTGCAGAAACCCGTTTTTCATATTCCCGCTTATTCTCTTGGTATAGCTGAGCTGCCTGGCTGTTTGCTGGGCTGTTGGGGTTCGGCTCATCCAATAGAGACTGCGCAAAGAGAAAGAGATGCTGAGGCACCTGCGAGCACGGCCAGTTCTCCAACACATTGCCTGCCCGTGATGGGCACGGCTGCGCTCGCTCTCAGGCCCACACACAACCAACTGCACCCTGGGGTGAGCCCTGCCAGCCACCACCCACTGGCACCTGGGAAGCATTCACACACCTCAGCACATCCCAGCGCAGAGCACTGCCTGAGCTGGTTTGGTCAAAGCGCCCTAATTTCATTCTGCCTTTTCTAGAGAGGCCTTTTTACCTGTATGGATGTTAAGATGGAGGAGACATCGTAAGTGGGGCTCCAACGATTCTGAAGGATATCCAGACATATACTACCATCTGCATAGACTAGAAAAGGTTCAAGAACAACAGCTTAGAACAGAAGCTACTCAGTTTTTCCTCCTAGTACTGCCTGATCCTCAAGTCCCCCATACTGACAAACACCACAGAGGTCAGGGGAGTGTGACAGCCCGCAATCCAGCACACAGGCCTGCAGCGAGCCAGAGCTCAAGCTTGTCCAAGGGACTTAAAGGCAACCTCTGCTTCTCTCTGACATTGCAACTACCACTGTGGAACAAATAAAAAGCCACAAACAGATTTTAAGGCAAAAGAAAAAAAAAAAAGAAGCTGCCCACAAGTGAACCAAAAAAAGAACATGAGCAAGAAACCATTTACACGTCAGGTTTCCCCAGAAAGAATCTAAACCAGTCAGTGTCGCGTCACCTCTCACAGCAGCTTCAGAAGAAGCTTCCCTCGGTGCCCTTGACCCTCCCAGGCTCACTTGCTGCACTGGAAAGGTTCGAGTAGTTCTTCACAAGCCTAGGATTTGTTTGGAGGTAAGGAATACATCTCCAACCTTTAACTACCAAGGCAGGGGATATTGCTATCACAGGCTACAGTTGGAAACCAGCGCTGCGTTTCAAGGTGTATCACTCTTGCAGGCATTTTGAGGAAGTGGCAAAAGTGCATTCAGCAGTGCCGTTACGCTACGTCAGCAGTACGTACAGACAGAAGCCCAAGGTGCTGCTATTCCAGCACAACAGTGAGGTTTAACAGAGGCAGTTGTGAGGAGTGTCCCATCAGCCCTGGGCTGCACCACCTGGGAGGGAAAAGGCTCCTCTTCTCACCCCTTTCACTTCAAGCCCACACTCTGCTCGTGTGTGTGACCCTGACCGAACCGACAGAGCCACACAGGAACTGTGCTACCTTAGTACATAAGGGAAACTTTTATAATCAACAGACCTTTTACTACAGCACTAGAGCAGGCTGTAACAGAAACAAAGCAAAGCATTGTCTAAGTACTTACCATTTGGATGAAACATTTTAGAGACAAATCTAACAGTAGGTGGCTTATTCGGATATTCTTCCGTGAATTCTATTGTAAGTTTGAAAGTTCCTAGGGTTGACAAGAGAGATAAGTAACCTTTATTCAGAATGGATTTACACAGGGGATGGGTAAGTAGCATCCCTCCACAAGCACAAACTGATGCCACTGTGCTCATACATGCATGTGGATATGGAATTCTTGTCCTCTCTTTGGAGTTAATCATTAACTCTCAAGCCCTCGACAGTTCCGGTATGTGAGTTTCTCTTGGAACTGACTTTTACTTCTAAAGCCACCAACCCAGCCAAACCATTTGTGTAAGGAAATCAAATGTGCCCTTCCACCAAGCCTAACCCCAGTGCACTGTAAAGCACCACCAGTGAGCGTGTAACCACCTCTGTGAGCGACAGGCCCTGATTTCGTCAGCCCTAGAGACTGGAATATGCCATCAGGACAAGCACCTTCCGATTTATTTCCTGTTTAAATTTCAAGACAATACTTCACAGTTGTGAAGCAAGCAGCTCTTATTGCAGGAAAACAGTATGGAAAGCAGCATCTCTAAAATAAACATCTGCTTATTTACTTCCCACTAACCACCCTTCCTTTGAGAAAGGCTGATGAAGCAGAAACAGAAAGCTGTAGTTAAGCCCCAACCCAGTCACTCTAACAGCCAGGTAGTGTAGCCCTTCTCCTCAGGCTTGTACAACCTGAGAGTAAGCTGTCTGTCAACTAAGCTGCACAAACACAGGACTAAGCACCGCTGCTGATTCAGATCAGTACTCTACATACTCCACGTCAAAACATGGGAGCTCCTCTTTACCACGCTATCACCTCTGACCAGCCAGCCCAGGAGGCACTTTATGAAGGTCTCACAGGGCCTCAGTGTGTGCATCAAGGAAGGTTGAGATTAGGAAGTATTTTTTCCGAGATGGCTGTTGGCCACTGTCCCAGGCTGCCCAGGGATGTGGAGTCCCCAAACCTGGCCACATTGCAACACCCTGTAGCTGAGTGGTGGGCTTGGCAGCGGGAGGTGAGGGGTTGGACTCAATGTTATCTTCAAGGTCTCTTCCAACCAAAACTGTTCTATGATTCTAAGGTCCTGGGTATGCCTGGAGAGGAGTATCTGAAGCACCATCATACAGCTCTCCTGTAAACATTGCCAGGGCAGATGGAAAAGGCATTCTTACACAGCAGGGATGGGGTTCTTCCCTCTCCAGCACTCATGCCCAAATCAAAACTCAAGGGCTCAGACATAAAGCTCAGCCTTGCTTCCTACTGTGAGGGAGTTTTTCAGCACCGACATCATGAATGTATTCCTTCCTTTGACTGGTAAGCATAGGCCAACAGTTGGTAGCCAGAAAACTGGTTTTTCAACCTCTTTTCCTTCTTTTCAGATCAGCAATGACCTGCAGCATTTCCCAGGGACTCCTTCCTTTGTAAGATCAACTGTAACATTGGGTTGCAAGAAATGAAGGTCATTGCTCTGACGTTCCACTTTGCATCTGAAGACACGGTACAGATGCTTCAGAGCTTTCTGTACAGCAGGGGGAAGTCTCAACGTCCTAAAAATAAGGTTTTGCACGTTTGTTTATTAGCAGCCTAACAACATTAAGAGCAGAGCCAAGAGCATGGCCAAGAGCATGCTATCTTAGTGTGAAACAAAAGGAACAAGAGGAGTACAGTTAAGGGTGTTAAATTCACAGAAGTCAGCAGTGGGGTTTTCAAGCTTTACTCCAAAGGCTGAGAGCCAGACCTGAGGTCAGTTTGAAAACCAGCACTGGTGAGTTCCTGACAACTGCCAGCTGCAAACATCAGCTCAGGACAACCTTTCCTTCCCTACACAGGGACAATCCCAAGCAATGTCGGCCCTTTAGAATCAAAGGCTTAAAAGATTTGATTCTAAATCTTAAGAGACTCTCATCAGTCCCTGCCCCAGTTCTGGTTCTCAGTAGCCTCCTTATGAGGCAGGAAAGCAGGAGCTGTCTTCTGTAGAAGAGTGACTAAGCAAGAGTAGGCTGAGAACTGAGCCCAAACCACCGAACAGCAGAGTTCAACAAGCATACTTGAGAAAATGAATGTAGCTCACAACACTGACTGAAGTGGGAGCAGAAGGGAGAGAAAAGATGGCTAAACAGCAGTCATGAGGGCAGCTTGGTCTTAGAATCCCTTTAAAGCTACCGAAAGGGAAGCTCCCTGTCCCATCAAGGAAGGGACAGCATTACTTTGAACACAAATCAGTGCAAGTGTTCGAGAGCTTCCAGCTGGAGCAGGTTCCTACTTGAATTTCCAGGCCAACAAAAAGAGTTGAGACATCTCCTTGAAAGGGTTCCTCAGCACACAGCATCTCATAATTGAGCTTTAGTAAAGGAGAACTCCAGATATTCACACACCAAAGTTCCAGGGTCACTCACAGTGAAGGCCCCCACAAGTCAAACAGGTATCAACACACACTGCTGGGGACGAAGCCTTTGAGCCCAGTCTCTTCTGTCACTCATTTTAAAGCTTGCAGTGGGTGTTCCTTGCAACCTATCCTAGGCAGCCCATTTTAAAACAAAGTATCGCATTTACTATCATTCTTCATTTTAGGATTATCACTGGATAATCCCAGGAGAACATTTTCTTTCCTCTCTTGTACATACTTGCCTCTGATCTGTTTCTGCTACCTTGGGATGCAAGTCTCTCTGAGGAGAGAGGATGCTTCTCCAGGAGCTGCACCCTCACCCAGAGCAGCACCCATGTTCCTGCCAAGCTCTCCCTGCCACCAGGAGCACAAACCCCCTTTATTCCCCTGGCCATAAAGCAAAGACAACCCCTTCCTCTCTCACTTGAGGACACAGAATCCATATCAGGGATTCTGCAAGCAAGAGCCTTGCTTTCTCCGTTTCAGGCTTCCTCCACAATCTCTGCAAAGCAGGACATGACAGTAGCTGTGTTACTTAACTCTCTCCAAGCCAGGAATCCTACACTAGCCACAGGATCATTGTCCAGCTTCAGAGAAACATGTCTGAAGGGCTGGGAGAGCCTGGCTTTCCATCACTGTGTCAGCACTACCACTTCAGATGCCACATACAGAGATTCTTAGAAATAGGGTGAAAGGCAGGATAAATATCCCCAGGGTCCTACTGCAGACATTGCAATTCAATCCTCTCAAACCAGGAGATGGAAGTTATGCTGCTGATCTAAATTAGTAGTTGCTCCCAGGCCGAGGCAGCCTGCACAGCAAGTTGTGAAAACACCCTCTGAAGGCTGGGGGCGGAGGGAGGGAGGGAGGGTTGTTAGCTGCATTCTGCTGCTCAGCAAGTAAACAAGTGTGTTTCAACTTCAGGTTTGCAGTTCAGACAAAGCTAAGAAACCTCAGAAGTTGAGACTGGAGAAGGGTTTCATCAGAATGAGGATAAAGAAACGTAATTCTCACAGGACTACTAAATATCTAGATCAACAACAACCAAACCCAGCAATTCACAGGCTGCTTTCACAAGAACTCTGGTATCTGGGCTCTAACAGTATCACCAGGAACTGACAGGGCCTAGAACCGAAAGGGCCTGCTGAAGAACACTGCCCTGCAAAGGTTTCAGGAGGATCACAGAGCTCCAGCACACCTTTGACCCACAAGGGCCTTACAGGTACGGAACAAGCCCAAGCAGCTCAAGACTGTTAAATGAAAACTCTCTTTTTCCCCCCTTCATTCAGCTGAGCTGCATCTGAACTGTGCTACTCGAGAGAAGAGCACAGCCCAGGCACCAACACTCCCCTATCTCTAGGCACCACTTAGTATTTTGTTATCTAGCACAATGTAAGATATGTCTCAGAGGAAAGGAGATAAACGTATCCTGGGACACAACAGATCTGTTTTCCTGAGCTCACACACACACTTTGCTATGAAGAGAGCAATCCATCACACCCCAAGATTACATTATTAGATGGACTAAAGCAGGAGGACAGCAGCAGCAGAACTGAGCATCTGTTTGATCTTCCAACTGCTGTGAGTGCAACCTGTCCCAAGTATCTGAGATAAACACACAGCCCTGCCCCAGTGGAAAGCACAGAGGAAATCAGTATGTCAGGGCTCTCAAAAGCAGTCTCCAACCAAATGGAAACACATTAAACTCCTCCTTCCCCCCCCCCGCCCCCCTTGCAGCATCTGTTAACCCCACACTGAGCTGGAGGAGCCTGAACACAGGAACAATCTGCATTTTAGCACACTGCAAGCAGACAGCTTTCTGCTCCAAAACAGTGAATCACTCTGTTAGTGGCAGTGCACCAAGAAGCAAAGCAACTCTTCCAACCCTCACAGAAGTCTAAAGGAGCCTTCTTAAGGTTTACAACACGAAGTAACAGAAGTCATTTAGTCTCTGTTCTACGATGTGATGTTATGGGATAGCCAAGTTCTACGCATCAGACTTCTGAAGCAGCTACTACAGCAAGGTTCACAACTAACCACACAGATTTTTAACAGTATCTGGAGTCTCCGGAGTTTTCTTAGGCCTGAAATATTTTACATCTTCAAAATATTCACAGAAAACAAAATTACAGGCTTGCCCACAGGTGCTACCCCCACAGGATAAACAGAGACAAAAGAGTTAGCCAAGAACAACATAAGGGTTAAGGAATTTTTCCTATGCTTTTGTCGTGAGTCATCCAGATCTAGGATTAATTATAGCTTGCACTGAAAGCATCTTTTAAAAAAAATACATCCCCGATTTCAGTTAGACAGCATTTCATGTCTAACAAGTTCTCACAAAGATGTTCAAGCATTCATAAAGGATCAGGAAAGCGACAAAAGACAGCAAGGCTAGACTGAAGCTACTTAGGACCCAAGTATGTTACAAGGGCCTATTTAGTTAGTGTTTAGAGTTCAAAACAACAAACCCTGAACGATACCGACTGCGGATGCCAAGGAGAAGAAAAAAACACAACAAACAAAAATCAGTTGTGAACTTCCTCAAACACTCAGCCCGTTTCCTACTTCGGATGACTCACCTGGGGACTCGCTCTCACAACAATTCCAGATTCAGAAAAGCCAGAACTCCAGCCAAGTGACAACAGTTCTCTACCAGCTTTCTGACAGTTCTCCAAATGCAAGTACCCATTAAAAAAAAACAGGACTGAGGGTTGAACCGAGACGTTTGGAGAGCCTTAAAGCTGTAGGTCAAGATAGGCTCGGGGCAGCCAGATTTAGCAGTTACAAACAGGCCCTCTACAAGCTAACCTGTACGATTTTGGAAGTGGAACGTGACATTTTCTCGGGGCAGGATTAAAAACCCGACGCAGACGGTATGGCAGAGCGCAGCCCAGGGCCGCGCTCTGGGCAGGTGACCGTGCACACGCGCGTCCCTTCGCTGCCCGGCCCGACCGCAGCGCTTTACCCCCGGGAAGCCAAACGCCGGCCCGGCCGCGGCCGCACTCACCGTCCTCGAAAGGGGTCCCCTCGGGCCTAGAGGAGGGAAGAGCAGAGCACAGCGTTACCCCGCGGGCTGCCCGGCCCCTGCCCGCCGCGCTCGCCGCTTCCCCCGCGCCACTCACCCGAAGATGACGGCGTTCCACACCATGATGTTGTTCTCGGAGGGGGCCCCGCTGACCCCGGCCGGGGGATCCTCCTGCAGCCTGCGGGGCACAGCGAGCGCAAACGGCGTAACCCGGGCAGCCGCCCTGCGCAAACGGCGTAACGCACGGCCAAGCGCTCCGCCGGCGGCCGCTACGCAATCGGCGGAGCGCGCCCTGCCCGGCCGCCATGTTGCGCTGCCCCCCCCCCCCATACACACACACACACACACACACACACACACACTCTCCTCTCCCGGCACAGCCGCGCCCGGAGCCCTCCCCCCAGCGCCCGCCCGAGCCGGCGGCCTCCCTACCTCTTGAAGTCCCGCATGAGGCGCCTACGGGCCGGAGTGGACATGGCGGGCCGAGGGTTATAGCTCACTCATACACTGGCGGCGGGAGGCGGTGGCGGCCGGAGGCGGCGGCGGCGGCGACTGAAGCGGCGACCGAGGCGGCGCCGAGCGACAGGGGCGAGCGCGGCCTCTACCACTCCGCCGGACGCGGGGGGAGCCCCTCGGCGACACCGACTCCTGCGCCGGCTGCCGGGCGATCCCGGGATGTACCAACGGCGCGGGGGGAGGGGGCGGAACCGGACGGCGCTGAGTCCCCAGCGGAGCCTCTACCACCGCGGCGCTAGCGGGGGGGGGGGGCTGTACCAACGCTGCGGGGAGCGGGGCGGTGACGTCAGGGGCAGGCGGGGCCACGAAGGCGAAGGTCGCGGGTTCGCGGCCCGGCCGTGGCGGGTCTTCAGGTCGCCCCGGCGGCGGCCGCGCGGCGCTCGGTACCGCCAGGAGCCCTTTGGCCCCTTCACGGGAGCCCCGGGTTAACCGCAGACAGCCGCTCAGCCCCGCCGGCCGCCCGCTCCCTGCCCCGCGGCGGGATGGGGGACAGAATGGGAAGGGAAAAGTGAGGAAGCTCTTGTGCTGAGATAGAGACGGTTTGACATGAAAGCAAAAGCTGTTCACACAAGCGAAGCACAACAAGGGATTCATTCCCCGCTTGCCATGGGCAGGTGTAAGTTCAGCCATGCCCAGGACAGCAGGGCTCCAGCACGGGGAACGGGGACTGGGGAAGCCAAACGCCATCACTCTGAACGTCCCCCTTCCTCCTCCTTCCCCAGCTTTATATGCTGAGGGTGACCTGTGGGGTCTGGGATAGCCCTGGGGTCAGTTGGGGTCACTGTCCCGGCTGTGTAACCTCCCACCTGCTTGTGCCTCTCAGTCTCCTTTCTAATGGAGTGGGTGAGGCGCAGAAAAGGCCTGGACTGTGTGTGAGCCCTGCTCAGCAGCAGCACAAACATCCCTGTGCTGTCAGCACTGCTTCCAGCACAAATCCAAACCACAGCCCCAGAGTGGCTCCTGTGAAGAAGATTAACTCTGTCCCAGCCAAGGGCAGGACCTGCAGCGCTGCTTCCACGCAGAGTTCCTGCCAAGGGGAAAATGATCTATGTTCTACCTGTTCTTGGTAGCTTTTGGGAGCAAAGAATTCCTGCAGCCGTCTAGAGCTGAGTGCACAGGCTCTGTTTGGATCATCCTCACCCGTGTAACACAGCCATATGGGGAGGGGGCTTCTTAAAACAGGCAAGGGAGGCAAACCCACGGACTTTCACAGCAGGTGAGGGGAAATAAAGGGGAAAATAAAGACACGGCTTTTGTGGCTGCAGTGCAAAACGTCCCACTCGCGACCTTTCCTGCTCTGAGCCCATGTGAAACAGATGGTGCTCGTCTGGAGCTTGCTCAGCGCCTTGCCCTTGCGCGCACGGGAGATGCCGGCTGCCCGGCGCACGGGGACACGGCGCAAGCGCCCGCAGCAGCTCGGGGACACAACCGGCGGCAGGCCTCAGCTTCGCCCTTGGAACTGACATCCACCGCGCGCTCACAGAACGGCCGCGGCTGGAACCGGCCTCTAGAGACCGCCCGGACAACAACACACCGCCAACAGCCGCGGGGCCGGCGCTCGGCGGGCGGGACCGGGCTGCGCGGCGCTGCGGGGGCTGGGTCTGCGGGGGTTGGGTCTGCAGGGGCTGGGTCTGCGGGGCTGGGTGTGCGGGGGCTGGGTGTGCGGGGGCTG
>WBNH01007095.1:58866-74115 GCA_013401255.1 Urocolius indicus
CCCCCCCACACCCCCCCCCCCCCCCCCCCACACACTCACACCCCACACACTCACACACAAAGACCTTCAAGATCATCAAGTCCAACCCCTCAGCTCACACTGCAAAGCCCACCCCTAACCCAAGTCCCTCAGCAGCTTATCTCTGTATCTTTTCTCCCTGGCATGCCCATTCCAATGCTTAATAACTCTCTCAGTGGAAAAGTTCTTCCTAATCTCCAATCTAAACCTTTCCCGGTGCAACTATTTCCACTCATGCAGGCTTGTAGTCTGTTTAGTCTTCAGGACCGAGCAGACAGCCTCATCCCACTAAACCTCAGCCGAGCCTCCTCCTCCAGTGCCCCTCCTGTGACCCAGCCTAGGGGGCAGGAGATGCTCTGGGAGCTCCCAGCCCTGCCTGCATTGCCCACACCGGTCACAGGTGAGCTCGGCAGGGGATGCTCAAGCAGACACACACCCACCAGGTATCAGCTCTATGGCAGGGCTGTGCACACATGGTGCTTGAGCTACAGGTCACCTACCTAAAAGGCAATTTAGCCTCACTATGAACTGATTCTTCAGGATCACACACCATTGCATGCTGATGCACCTTCAGTGCCATCTGAAATATCTCAGTGTTCCCTTTTGGGGGAGTTCTCAAGCACAGATGTGATAAAGCAAAGCAGAGGCCCAGCTGGTTAAGGGTAAGTGATTTATAGGTCGTGGGAGTACATTTCAATACAAAGGTGTTATTAGAATATCAGAAACAAGAGGTAACTTTCTGACTCACCCTGACTCTTGCCAGGTGTGACAAGCTGATCAGACTCAAATCACTCATATGCATCTGCCACTCTGTCTTTAAAATCCATTTAGAAACACATCATCAGTAAAAAGCAGCCAGGTGTGCTTGGACAAGGTAAATCCGTTCCTCCCCAGCACCTTCACACGTCACACGGCCTCCATACATCTCAAATAAGCTTCAGTATTATTGCCTGCACTGTGCAGATGAGGAAACTGAAGCACAGAGAATCACATTCACTGGACAGGTTGATTAAAGAGCCAAAAACACTTACAGCCCCAGCCTGATGCACGAGCCACCAGATCTGCTCTCTACTGTCTCACTTTCAGCTATCAGTGCTTTCACTTCTTCTGTGAGAAGAAAACAAATATGAAGCACCACTGCAGCAGAACTGAGCAAGCCCTCTAAGAGGGACGCTGCAAGCCCTTAGCTGTAGGGTACATCAGTGTTGAGTTCTAGGTGCAAGACAGGCCTCAGTTATCCCAGATCTTTCTGCAAAACTCTCTCCATAATCACAGACTTACTGCATCACTCTGCCACATTGCCTCATCCTGCTGGGACCTGACCTAACCAAGCAGGTTCTGAGATTTACTTATTTCCACCCAGCAGGGCCATAAACAGTACAAAAATGCACACAAGCTGCTGTGAAAAGCAGCAGGTAAATGCTGTGCTGAGCCCAGGCTGCTGCAGGCAGGGCAGGAGCACCACTGCTGTGCAGATCCCTGACATGTTGCCACAGCCTGAGGCTGGTGGGGTACCCACCTCTTCCCACATGGACATGGGGTTAAGGGTCTCTGTCAGAAGGCACTCAGATGAGGCTGTTCCAGAGCTGTACTTCTACAGAGGAACCAGAGCGATACCGAGGTTCTCAGGTACAATACCAAGATGATCTTTTATTGCTCAAAAGTTCCCCAGCCTAATCAGAGGTCTCTTAGCTACCTTGGCACTGGCAATAACCTAGTGGTCTTGCTGAAGGTTTCATAGCTGCAGACACAATCTGTGGCTCCTGGAGCACAGCAGTTACAGTGGGGAAAAAAAATAAATCACAGGTTGTGTGCTGTCAAGTTCTGAGCTGCACAGTGGGCCTGGGTCTGTGCACAGGAATCAGAACACAGTTTAATACAAAAATAGAGCTTTAGGAATACCAAAACAACGTGACAAGGCTTGTGGCTCTGAAATATCTAACACATTTAAAAACTGCATTGTTGAGGAAATATTTCAGTTAGAGAACTTCAGGAAAAGGATTTTTCAAAGCCTGAAACAATTCCCATACACACAGTAACGACAGAGGTTGGAAGGAGGGGAAGGTTTTCTAGTATGCGCTTCTGTTCAAAAGATTGTCATTCCAGTGTATTACAGTTCATTTTGTACATCACAGGTCTCTCTTGGCAAAAGCACAGCTGCAGCAGCACATCTGCATCCTTAACACCAAAGAGCCATACAAAATGATGATATTCAAGTAAGTCTCAAAAACCGAAGAGTGGGTTCTGGAGTGTGACTGAACTGTGACTCTGCATCCACAGAAGGCCATATCCACACTACCACTAAAACAGAGCTTGCAGAAGGAATTGTTGCACGTTGTACATGCTCTAGTCTGTCATTTCTGGCTGACTCAGTACCTGAGATGACTTGTAAAAAATCCATTTGCATTTTCTTAGTATTTTTGAATATGTCATTTACACTCTCATCTCTGTTTTCTTGCCTTTCTGCAAGTGGTTTTGTCTCAACATGGTTCTTCAGCGTGGACAAGCTTCCAGAACAGTGTAACTTGAAGTTCCAAATTGGTTGCATCTCTCTTCTTCAGTATATGCTCACTATTCATATTTTTTACACCCATTCAGCATGTGAGATACACGATTTATTAATTCCTGGCATTGGTGTCTCAGTACTACATCCCTGCACTCTGCTGAGACGCTGGTACCTGTGGTTCAACATGGCTTGCAAAGCTGCATAAGAAAGGAAGCGTGTGTATCTGCAACGGCCACTCTGATGTCAGTTTTCAAGAGCCGATTTCCTGGGCTCAAATGTTTCCCTTCGGAGGAGCTTTAATTCTCTCAGTTCCTGTGGCTGTAAACTCTGGTCCACGCCAGGAGTGAGTTTGTAATTTAAAGGAGATTCAATGTAACCGTTCCTGTAGAGACAGACCCGCTTGCAGAACTCAAAGGTGCTGAACATAACACCAAAGTAGGGGACAATCTGAAAAACAGGAGTTTGGAAAAGCAAAGCAACAAAAGATGAAGCAGAGCAGCAACATCAGACTCACCAGTAGCAATCTTAGCGTGGGTGTTTTTAAAAAGGGACCTCCTAGGACTTCGGTTCTGGTCTGATCCGCTCACAGAGCTGTACTCATTTATGTGCAATCTGTCTCACCTCAAACTAGGCTGGCACCTGCAGCTTGCTAAAAGTAGGAGTTTATTATTGGCACATAACTAATTATAGTTATAATATAATATAATATTGTGAGGAACAAGGTGTACTAGGCTGTAGATTATCACACTTTGTCAAATTATCCAGGCAAATCCTAAGCAACCTCAAGGAAATGTGGGATTTATTCTACAGCCAATAGAGAGACTGAACACCTTCCCCCTTTTGCCCCATGCTGAATGAGCAGCTCTGGTGCCAAGTGGCTTTACAGCAGCCAAGGCAGGGCCAGGCACAGGCAGACCATCACAATCAATCATACTGTCACTCAGTTACCACTCTTCAGTCAGTTTGTGCTACTCCCTACAGGTAATCCTCACTGCAGCACAATAAAATGCATTTAGGTAAATTACATTGCTTTATGCCATGCTTTCAACTCAGCCAGGGCCGTAGTATTCAAAAGCTGGTCGAAAGTACTTTTGACTTCTGGGGAAGTGGCTTATGCAAGCACAATCTTCTTTACAGCTCTGTACAACATGTAAATTACTGGAGCTCAGCTGAGAAGAAGAACTCGTTTAGCTGTGGTAAGTGGAGCACATGCAATCCCCCACCCATACTCTACCTTGTGTGTTAGCAGCATTCCCTTCGCTAAGGACATTCAAATGAACTTGCAAGTAGTGACATCCAGAAGCCAGGCTTACATTTGGGGAAGTATGACCAAAACTAGTCTCAAAGCTGGTTTACAACATGCCTGAGGTGATACCTGTCTGTCATCTATAAGCTGCTAATAAATAGAGGCACAGCACAACCCCAACGGCCCGAAAGCATGTCTTGATTACTTCAGGATAGCTTTTGACTGTGATGAAAGCAAAACCTCACCTTGAGCAGACTGGGTGTGAGTCCACTCCAGAGACCAAGCACCCCTTTGTTCTTCACGGTTTGCCGGAAACAGTCAGCCATGCCGGTAAAATGGACATCAACCGCTCCGCAGTGGGGAAGCCAAGGGCTCTGGGCCTGTTCAACAGACACCGGTGAGGATTTAGAACAAGCAAAGGAAAATCAAAGGAATTAAAGACAATTGTTGTCTCCATTCTGGTATATTAGGAACACTTAACGCCACGTTTCAACAGACTGATCTGGATTATTCCATCAACCCCAAAGAATCAGCTATTTGGCCTTTGACTGAAAAAGGAGGGAATTCCCTCCCTGATAGGTATGAAAGAGAACAGGAACTTCACACAGCACTTCCTTTTGTGCCATGGCACTACTAGAAACAAATCCCACCCTTGTGAAGGCAAATCGTCTGAACCAGAGCTGTATAAAGCATCAGCCTCACATCTGCCAGCTGCTCAAGTCATACAATCATCATAGTTGGAAAAGATCTTTCAGATCATCAAGTCCAACCACTAACTTCACACTGCCCAGGCCACCACTAAACCATGTCCCTCAGCGCCTCAGCTATGTGTCTTTTCAGTATCTCCAGAGATGGTGACTCTAACACCTCCATGGGCAGCCCATTCCAATACTTAATAACCCTGTTGGTAAAAAAGTTCTTCCTAATATTCAATCTAAACTTTCCCTGGTGCAACTTAAGCTCATTTCCTCTTGTCCTATCATTCACTACTGGAGAGAAGAGATCTGCCTCCACCCCACTACAACCCCTTTTCAGATAGCTGTAGAGAGCGTTGAGTAGCAACAGTACAGCAGAAATGGAACAGAGATTCCAGCCCATGCTGTATAAGCCTGTAGGTGTAAAAGGCCTGCAGGTGAGCAGTTGGTGCCTCTGCTCCCATGTCTTTGCTACATGGTCAGTTGATCCAGGCTGGTTAAAGCTAGTGTGGGAGCATCCTGCTGGACTGCAGCTATATTTCCAGCTGCAGTACAGGCAGTCTGTTCACATGGAAGAAGTGTAGTGTGTCATTTTTAACAGCAAAATCCTTCCTTCATTAATCTCCTACTGCATTAGCACAGACAGGATAACCTGACTTTGAATAATCCCATCCTCATCCATCTGTGCACATGCAGCCGTGGGTTAATTTCGTATTGGCAAATCAGGGTCTCACTCAAACACATGGCAAGTGACACTCCTCAGTCAAGTGTGTGGACCCCAGGCCACAGGCCAATGACACGTGTGTGAAAGCTGATCATCACAGAGCAGGAGTCTGATAAAAAATGGTCTTGTGCAGTTACCTGATTGGTACACAGGGCTATCATTTTACCCCCTCACTCATCTGAAACACCATATGGTGCAGCATTTTTTCACACCTTGGCCAGACTAACCTACAGCTTCTCAGAGCTGCTAAGCCTACAACAAGCCTCTCATAAACTGACAAATGGTGGTGACATTTTCTAGATGCCTCAGCTATAGCATCTCAAACACTTGGCAACTTGGATGCTGGGAATGGAAACACCAAAACTCATGCTCCAGGTACACAAGATTTGCCAGTCAAGTAGTTTTAATGCTGTTGCATCTCACTGCATTACTGGCAAGTTTACTGCTACAATTCAGAAGGTAACAAAACCCCTTAATCACCCCCTCACTAACTGAACTTTCTCTATAGTGTACCTGATTTGTAAGAGAGATGACATTTGTGGGGGAGAAGGTATTTCAACTGTTCTAATTGCTGGTCCTCTCTGTCTACAGTGGCCTTGCCATCTGCACAGGGCTACAGCTGTTTCCAGAATTCCTAACTGTGGTGCAAGTTCCAACAGCTTCCTGTTTAAGGACTCAGAGAGGCAGACCTTATGGGGTTTAACTGCTGTGATTTTATGGTATTACCAGCCCTGCTTTTGCAGGTAGTTGAAGGGAATGGATCTGATCTGATAGCCAAGGGTCATGTACACGTTCACTTACGCTCATTTGCTCCACGGAAGCTCAGTTGTCTGCTTGGCTCTGTTACTTAAGAGGTGTGAGGTTTTAAAAAGCAATAGCTGAACCCAACCATGCAAAAGAGAGAAATAACTTTTCAAGTCTTAATCCACAGTACTTCAGAAACTCCTCCTCAAAGACTCTCAGGGCTGTACTATAGAAGATGCCGAGTGCTGCAACTGAGACTTCAGGCACCATTTCCACTAAGAATGATGATACTACCACCAGGGATGCTTAGAGGAGCACTGAAAGTATCCATAAAAATGCAACAGCAGTCATAAAAGAGCTGAATTCAAAACCCCATTCAGCTTTGTGGAGTCAGCCAGTTTCCGTGAGCTTTTTTGGTAAAGGAAGTCATAGGCAGCCAAGNAGCCAGTTTCCGTGAGCTTTTTTGGTAAGATCGGAAGAGCACACCCCATTCAGCTTTGTGGAGTCAGCCAGTTTCCGTGAGCTTTTTTGGTAAAGGAAGTCATAGGCAGCCAAGCAGTGAAAAGAGACAGCTTTCTAAAATGCTTCAGGAAAGCAGGAATGCTGTTAACACGCTACTCCCTGCATTTTTAAGGCCCTTTGTGGTAGGCAGGACATGACCTACCAGAATTAAGTGTGTGAGCTTGATGCAATCCCTGTCGTTACTGTACACACTGACACTATGGGCTGCTGCGTGCAAACTTGTTTGTTATGAACACATAGAAAGATTTCCTTTCCCTCCAGTTATGGCTGTACCATACTGCAGAGGGCTGGAGACACAGTACAGCTCACTGTGCTGGTAACAGGTCCTTAGTCCTAGTAGTAGCTGGGCTGCTAATCTTTTTACCTGTGATGGATGATGGGTTCTCTAAATGATTAAAGCACATCAAATGCAGAACTGGCTCCATTTGCTCTCTCACAAACACAAGTCTTTTAGTAGGCAGAAGCAACCAAGTCTAAGTCACTGTGACACATCCCCAAAGTCAGCACTGTCTTCTGTTTCAAAACTCTAAACCCAAGAGAGAGAGAGATGTATAAAAAAAACCAACTACCTACACTTAATTTTTTTAAGACTAAGGGTGAAGTGTCGTGACAAAACTCAAGTTACTTGTTACCTGAAGGCTCTTAGGACACCATCTCTCCCTTGTCTCCACCACGAGGTAACTGCCAGAACAACATAGTCCCATTTTGGGAACTAATCTCTCAGACCCTCATAAAGATTTCCCCTTCAATGACCTTCTTCAGTCCCTTTCCTCCTCCTCTTCCTTCTCTCAGGACTGAAGGTTGGATGTAGCTCACCACAGAGCGGTGGGAACCATGGCCATCACAAGATTGATCACATGTACTTTTTGCAAGGCTCACAGTAGCTGCAGAGAGACCAAGCAGAGACCACTGGGTCAGGAAATGGCATACACAGTGGTTAGGCCCCTTCAGCCTGAGCTCAGAGCTGTGCAGGTAAAAAATCCCCCCTGGCTCTTCAGGATATTTTGGTTGGCAGCTATCTGAATTTACACGTATCAGAGACTATCTGGAAATATTTCCCTTTCAGTTAATGTACTTTTTTTCATCACTTCTCTGTTCATAAAGTTTGTTGGTAGAAGGATTTGCTATTCATTCATGTTTTGAGTATGCAGTGCTGTTGGCAGAGTATGGAAGATAACTAACAGGGAGTAGCTGCCATAGGTGGTATGCTACCCTGATGGCAGACACGGTAGAGCAGCTTGGTACTTACACATTTTCAATAGATACAGGTGTCCTACACTTCTGATCAATTAAAAATTAAAGTACAGGACAGCACTTTACAGTACAGTTCAAGAGTTCATGCTCTTAATCTGGAAGCTAAAATAAGCCTTCTTTGCAGTCTGGGTTAAGAAGGACACACATAACAGGCAAGCCTAACTGGTTCAAAGGAAACTGAAGGACAAAGACTGCAGTTTTCATTCAAGCTAATGCCACTACAGCCAACAGAAATTTCACCCAAGTGAATGCTTGAAAGAGTATTTCATTTCACTCAAATAAGAAAGAACCAAAATGTAAGGAAGTATTAATATTGGGGGAAAAAACAGCACTCGTTCCCTTGGGCTCATCAGTCCTTTCTCCAGGAGGACGGACTTACATGGCAGTCATTATCTCTCCTGTGTCAGCGGTTTCGTTATGCTGACCTACCCCTGGCTAAAGGCTACCAGAGGTATTCAGGCATGTCAGAAGGTAAACGATGACAAGCTATCAGGAGACAATCAGTTCCAGAGCAGCACAGCAGAGCAGCTGACCTGCAGCGGCCTGCACTCTAGGAACATGTAGTCCTTTCCTCTGTAACCTGAACTGGGGCCAAACCATCTCACTTTTCCAACATCTATGGCACTGAACAAGCAAAACAGTTTGCTGTTTGCTCAAATGTTTCTCAGTTTAAATCCATTCTGTACCCCAAAGCTTCATGGTTTTTTGCAGAATCCCTCCTTTGCTACCTAAGCTAAACTTTTAGCACCTGCAGCATGAAGAAAACTTTGGAATATAAAGGTCTTTTTCCCAAAGGCAGTACAAACCCCTTGCAAGGACACCTCTGGGTGTTTTTTGAATGCCTTGATGGTTCAGCTCAATCCTTATAAATGGGTGCACCATTTTCATGCATATCAACACTAACTTATGCCTTAGGTAGACTAGCTGTCTAAAACTTCACAGGGTGAAAAGCAACATTAGTTCTCACATCTCCTGCTGTCTGTGTAGGAACCAAGGAGAAAAAAAAAAACGTTACAGAATTGGGGCTTTACAGAGGACATTTTTCATTGACTTTATGTGGATGAAGTAAGGAAATACACCAAATAAGAAACATATAAAAGAGCATGTCCATGAAGCTTTAGCTCCTGTTTATGGTATATTTTACATAACTAATCTCCTTACATGCCATAAGCACGTGATTCTAAACACAGAAAATGGACACAAGACTCTCCTATGTAACTGATCTAAAAGTACTCATGTTGGGGGTAACAGTGACAGCTGTCACTCTGGGGGCATCACTGTCTCCCTGCTGAAAATGATGGCTACAATAGTTATGTGCACAGCAGTGTACCCCTAACCCAGGTCAGGCCATGTCAGCTGGCTGAGCTTACCGAGTTTAAAAAGGTGGGCTGAGTTAGCCCAACTGATTTGGCTCAAAGTAGATTACAGAGCTCTTGCTGATAGCACGCTGATCACAGAGCTGCAGACGCTATAAGAAGCCAGCAGCCACGCTTAGCTGGCACTACCAAATCTAGGACTGGGAGTGTGGTGGACATTTCAGTGTCTGGGAAAATCATTCAGAGAGAATTGCATTCTGCCCTCCCTCAGACCTCTTGTATTTCAAAAGGGTACCATGTGTTTTCCTGCTTTTCTTTGGCACACCACTCTACTGCAACATTAAGCTACTGCTGTAATCCACCTCAGAGTGAGTGAAAAGCAAGAACTCACATTGCAGTCTCGCCTTCAGATGAAGTATTTTTGGAGTTTCATCTCTATCTGTGCACTTGTTTTCACAAAACTTGAAGGAAGTTAATATATTTGAAACCTCCACTCCTCTGTCAAGTTTAGTTGCAGTTGGACAGTAAGATCAAAAGTTATTGAGGGCAAGGACAGATAGCTAGTAACTATATAAGCTTTACTTTCAGAGGAAACCAGACTGAAGGTAATATTGCTCCTTATTTGCTTCCACACTATTGAATTTGCCACTCCATGTGGTCAAATGGCTCCGTTGCTAAAAACTTTCAAGGCACAGGCTCCCATGCCATTCACTATTAAAGGCTGTCCCTGCACAAAGTCTCAGAGCACACATGCTTCTGAGATGTCGTGTGAACCCCAAGACCCAAAAAGGATTTCTTATTTTTAAACCAGGTCATGACTCCAATAACTTCCATATTCCCAGCTGACAAGGACAAGGATCTCACAAACAGCAGGGACACCACAACTGGAGAGCTTTTGGAGGCTGCCACACCAGCATGGGTGACCATCTCCAGTGACAGAGTACTCTACAAGTTGCTCATATTTAAGCAGTGCAGGAGCACTGCTTTCTCCCTTCAGCAAGGAGCAGGTGCTTTTTTAACAAACACTCACCATTTTCTTTTCCAAACCTTTGTTTATAACACAGCCACTGGCTTCTTGCTAGATTGACTTTTGCCATGCAAGGAACACAGTTAGGGGACTGTTTTTAAAGAAACAAATAACAGCAGTACTTTGAAAGAGAGACTTCAGTATCTCCTTTAGCTGACTTCAGGCTAGAAAAATGCCAACAGGGCACAAGATGCCTTTCCTTTAAACAGATTACCTCAAAAAGCTTTGTTTTCTCCAGGTTGCCAAGAAATCACAGCATTTACAGCATTTACAACAGATTTCACACTTGCAGAGTACCTTGTGTATCAATGAACAAAAACAAACCTCAAGAAAAAAACCCCAAAACGCATTGGAGAACTGTAGGCAGCTGAGGCCTAACTCACTTTTGCCACTGAAAAGAGGGCACTTCTTGGGTGATGCTTGACAATAGCCTACACTAACCAAAAGTGAGCCTGTTTGTTTATGGCAGCAGAGGAAATTCAAAGCCTAGACTTTAAATCAGAAACATCACTGCTGAACAATGCCTTTCCTGGAGAGATGTCCTTACAGCTTGAGGATGCTGTGCAGTCATCACAAAAAACATGCTGAATCCTGCAGTGTACTAAAAGTATGCTTATTCTGTGTTACAAGAGTTTGATGGTAAAGCTATACCTGAGCAGCATTTACTGGCAAAGGAGAATTTCAGACAAGTTGTAGTCACAGAAATTAAAACAAATTATACCATCAAAATATGAGGACAGGGCTGAGCTTCTGCAAGTCATGCAGAGTTTGTTCATGTGAGCAAATGAGGACTAACTGTACAGTCAACAGAGTATCTGAGAAACTTTTGGGTCATCTTTGTGCATTTGGCCTAACGAAACTACCAAAGTCACAGGCCAAACTGGAGGGAAGTCTGAGAAATGGCAGCCAGGGGTATCTGAGCCTACCTCTGTGGGTCATGTGCACAGAGGGAAGAGACAAATTTGGGTATTAGGTTTGTGCTCCTCACTTGCATGTTTGTACATTTTCAGTTCTACATAGAGCCTGGGACTGGTGCCATTCGAACAATTATCTGCTGTATGGCAAACACCAGCTCTAAACTCATCTTCCCTTACTGGAGTGCCAGAGCTCAGTCCAATATGCACACAGGGAAAAAGATGACGTGGGGAAGCGGAAACATGTTACCAGTGCTTCCCTTAGATTCAGACTCATTCATAGGCAGATTTCCCTGCTTAAGGTAAAAAGAAGAAAAAAAAAAAGAAGTGTTCTTGTATGCAAGTCAGCAAGGTAACAGCAGTACTGGAATATCACTTAGATATTGGATGTAACAAAGAACATGATGCTGTGAGGTAAGAAAGCCAAAAATAACAGTCAGAAGGATATAAAGATCAGCAATCTTTTGTTCAGAGACTGATCTTGCATGAATGAGCCAGGAGCATTTGATATGGAACACTGCTTTGAATAACCCTCTCCTTCACTAATCCCCCTCTACAGATGCACAACAAAAGCCATATTCCCAGGATGAAACATGCATACAGTACCTCTTAATTCTCTAACATGCCAATCAGGAGCAAAGTGGAAAAAGGAAGACAAAGGAATAAAATTAGGATAAGCACAACACAGAGGGCTCACATATTCACTAAGACTCACTCATATTAATTAAAGTTTCCCTTAAGAAGAGCATTCAAGTATATTTAGCAAACACGGCATCTTTGTAAACATTTTAAAGATAATTCTAATGGCAGAGGGGGAAGAAGCCATGGTTACAGAGCAAATCTGACACCATAAATCATCACTAGAACAGCGAGGAAGAATTGTTCACTGACAGTCAACTCCTACTCCCACAAATGTCAGTGACAGAAGCTGCTGATGTCAGAAGTGTAGGATTCAGATATGTAAAATGAGAAAGGATGAAACAAAATTACTACAACTGAGATTAAAAATAACACTTTATCCTTCCTCCCACAGCAGAATTAATTTTCTAGTCAGTGCAAACAATTCAAGCATTGTCAGAGGGACGAGATGGATGGAGCTAACTCTTCCAAGACAGCCGAGCATATCAGGTAAAGACCTGAACTGATTGTTCTTGTCTCAGGCTTATATTCCATCAGAGATGGTATCCTAGTTTTTTAGTCTTTGAAACCCCTAAGAGTGCTTTACAATGTTCTGGTTCCCCATCACCAGCAGGTTCACTGGAAAAGTCTTTGTCACTACATTACCTCCATCTGTCAGATCAGTGGGATGGAAGGGAAGGAAAAGGAATCTGATACTGACCTCCACAAGGTGTTGGGTTTCAATTTGTACATGAAAGCAGTGCTCATTGCTTCAAAACAAAGGCAGCATTTCCCTATGTGCACTGTAGAACACTAATGTCAGGCCTGGGAGTAGCTGAAGGCCTCTTTCCATCAGCTAGAAAGGTAAATTACTGAGTGAAGGTTGATCAGAATATGATGCCTAAGAAAAGCTGTGAGCAGAAGTATGCACTCCCCTCTTTTCTGTAGAACACTGATATGTCATGGAAGCTATCTTTTTTCCCTTTGTTATTCTCATCCTGTTTAGTCCCTTTGCATAACTTTCTGGTGCTGTCCTAGATATTTTCCTTCTGAACACCACTCTGAAAACTGAACAGGCACCAAGCAGAGCTGATCCCTGCAAAGCTGGGCTACACCCTCAAAAACAAACTTCTTGGGTGACCTCACATGAGTTCCAGTGAGCTCCTGATGTCAGCTTGAGTGTGATTCTCAACAAGTCTCTCTTTTTGGACAAGCCTCCATCATTTCCAGTACCAAACAAATGATAGGCTTTCACACCTGGGTAAACAGTTCTTCTGAAACACCTTTGCCCTCTCCCGTGCCTTCAGAATAAACCACTGTACAAGAGGTGTTTCTCTAAGCTTGGAAAATCACCATTCAGTTGTTTCAATGCCTCTATGAGGGAAAAAACCTGTCTGTTGTTGAACTTTTTTTCTCTCCAAAGTATTTTTAGCATCTTCACTTCCTACATATTTAGGTAATAAATCCAGCTCCCTTCTTATTTCTAGAAGGGCCGATCAGATGTTTTAAGCATCCCTTTGGTGAAAGAGTACAGCCTAGTGGCAGGAAAACAGACCATGGGCCTGTTCCACTTCTCTACTTGCCTGTCAAGACAAAGCATGACACAGAACTTAACATCACACCAATTACAATCAAAGGTCACTTTTGAACTGATTATGAAAACTGAATGTTCCAATAACTGATGTTACAGTCAGAAAATACCAAAAGGGAAACAACACAGTAAATGTCTTTCTTTTCTTTGCTGTGAGCCTCAGGATGTACAGAAAAGGAGCACTTATAAAGAGTAATCGCTTTTCTTAGACTTCAAGATAGCTGAGAAAAAACACCCCAAGTTTTCATGCTCAGAATCTCTTTCTCAGCTGAGGCATTGTTGAGATAGCTGGTGAAAGGGCTCAGTCTAAAGCTTCACTTCTGAAGTCATCAGCTACCTAAGCTGGTCTAATAAAAGACATCACCTCTCCTGCTGAGGTCCTCTGTTACGAGATGGAGAGAGGGCAACAAAGCCTTCTGTGCTACTGTATCTGAGCCCTGTCTGCAAAAGGGAACCTGAGAAGCAGGAGAGAGGAATTCCTAGTTTCACTGACATTTTGCTACCTTGTGTCTACCCCTTGAACAGGCGGACAGGAACCTATATAACGCTGTCAGACCAAACTGCTTTTTCTATTAGATCACAAAAGCTTCCCATAAACCTGCAGTCCCATGAACTAGGCTGAAAGAACAAACCCAGCCAGAGAGCCACCAGACAATGACAGCTATTCACTGTCACTTCTAGGGATGAAGTTCTAAGGAAAAGTCAACAGCATCAAATGAGTTATGTCAGTGAGATGGAAGATGTAGGGCAGTGGGGGTTTTTTTGTGGTGTGGATTGTTTTCTTTTTTCAGAGTGTTATTACTAAAGTGTCGGGAGGAAGCCATCAGCAAGATAATATGAAACGATACAGAAACTTGATATAGTAACTCTCATGTGGATGATGCTCCATGAAAACAGCAGCATCAGCAACTGGGAAATCACTTGTTAATCAGAGGAGTCATAAATAAGAATGAGGATAGTTCAGAGCCTTCAGACTCAGAACAAGTTTCTTGTAGTTGCTGGTACACAGGTCAGGCCTAAACACCAGACAAACAGGCTCTGAAAATGTCATGGATCTCATTCATCCTGCCTATCATTAAGGGGACTGAATGCCTGTATTTGATTGAAGGTTTGCTAATTCTGAACTGTGAGAATTTGATGGAGTTGTTGTGAAAATGAAAAGAAATAAAGCTAAAGACACAGAGTCTGAGAGTACGCATAAGTCCCACGATTGTACTTGAACCTACCTTAAAAGTGTAACAACACACTTGTAACAAGAATTTTCAGACTCTAATCCCCCTCCCAAAAATAAAACCCAACCAACCTAAAACAAAGTCTGTGTAGCCTACTAGTAAGAGAAATGAAGTAGCACTCATTAACATCCAGATAATCTTGTCCCAAGATCCTGCAACAAGCATCTATAACAAAGTACTGGTAACATGAATGTTCCGTACCTGCATCTTCCTCTTGACAGTCTCAAAGGGGAAAGAAAGTGTCTGTGCCACACCAGCTGCTACACAGCCATTTATGAAGTTCTGCAGAGGAGTGAAATGAACTATGGGTTCTTGCCAGATTTTGTCCAGATTGATGTAAACAAAGAATGAGCCCGCAGAAAATGGGATAGCACCTAGAAACCAAACCAGATAGGTTTATATCAACACACTATACACTAAGAAAACAAGCTCCTCATCACATCATCTAGAAAGATGGGACGAGCCTCTGACAATTTACACCTCACATTGCTCAAACCTGATCAATATTTTGAAGAACTCTACTCGCTGCTTTATCACCAATCACTCATATTGTAGCTTCTAGATGCGCTGACAAGGGCATATATTTACGTATTAAAATATGCATGTTGTCACAATTATTGATAGCAGGTCAGTTCTTTGTCTAGGTTGTCTCTTTTGTGACAAGCTCTTTCTTCAGTCTAACCCAAACCTAACAGTTGTACAGGTAAACAGAGTTGTCTCTTCAGTTAGGCTGATGAGGGATATTTCTGTTTCCTTTTGCTTGTTTAATGCTCTCATTAATTTTATAGTGGGATTATACACTGTGATTATTATACACTCATAATATATAATTATATATAATT
>WBNH01007097.1:0-32195 GCA_013401255.1 Urocolius indicus
TGCCATTGGCCTTCTTGGCTCATTGGCCACATTGTTGGCTCTTGTTTAGTTTATTGTCAACCAGGACTCCCAGGGAAGGTAGACAGCGCTACACCATAGACTTCTGGATTGAGATAGGCAATCCAAGAGAGTTGCATGTCCTGTAAAAAGCATAACTCTGCTCAGGTACTCTCAATGTGAAAAATGACTTACACCAGCTCACACAGGGGATTTGTCCCTTCCAAGAGAAGTCATTCATTGAGGTGGCCAGAAACACCCTGGGCCTCAGATGTGACTTAGCACAGCCCAAGGACTGGAAGGTAGCATGGTAGTTGAAAATCTGCTACGGCTGGGCTGAAACAATCTGTGAGCAACACATTTAGTGCCAATACAGAGAAAGCTACAGAGGGGGCAGACAGCAATCTCAGCAGCTGATGTCAAAAGTACGAGGAGAACGCTTTAATGAGCTTTAATTCTCTTACATTCTCCCGGAATACCTGGTGTCTCAGGCGATCTCCAGAGAGCCCTCGGTGTCCTTCTCCACAACCATAGGCACAACCCAGGGATTTCACAATTTTGATGAGCATTGTGAGTGCTAGCCTATGGGTGCTGACAGATGGGCCTTCATCCTGAGTGTCACAGAGGGAAAGAGTGTGAAACCCTGGCACAACCACTGGCATTTTGTTAGCATTTTACTTTGAACAAATTGCTCTTCATTTATCCTCTCAGACACCCCACTGAGTCATTACTTTTGAAATGTTTACTCCAATTTTTTTTCAAGTTAAGCGACCAGCCCCCGCACTTTCAGCTCCCCTCAAAAGGTCATGCTATAAATGTGAAGCCCCCTACATTCTGCTATGAATGCCATTCAGCCCTTACTTCAAATAATTCTGCCTGAAAAATGTAGAGCTTGCTTGCTTGAGCAGAAAAGAAACCATCTTTTTAAAATGTCTTAGGTATCATGCTACTATCAATTGCAACTTTGGAGGTCAGTAACAGCATCTCTTGGTAAAATTTTCCTCGAAATACTGCGAAATTTATGAGTCACAGCCACCAAAGAAAACAAGCTGTGCTTATGCTGGATTACACTTTCCTTGTAAGTTATGAATAATAAAACCTGAAAAGAAATCATTGTGACTGAGGGTTTCAGGCGCTTTGACAAGACATTGAAAATATCCATGCTCACAAACCGCCTTTTGAAACTCCTTTCTTTGCTGGAGTAGTTACAGTGCTTGAATTCCCAGTCATGTTTCTTCAGTGGAAACTCTGGTGCTTCAGTGAGCACCAGAGTAAAACAAAGAAATTTGTCATCATGGTGAAAAAAAACAACAAAGGGAAAACAGAAGGCCAGTTGCATACACACACACACACTTCTGTATAAAGGGAAGCAAGACAAACCTTTTCCTGTTTTTTGTCATTCTTCTCATATGGCCCTCCTCCTCCTCCACCACCTCCATCACTTCCACCTCCACCTCCTCCACCACTTCCACCACCTCCTTCTTCTCCTCCATCTCCTGCTCCACTAACTGGAGGGGGTGCAAATCCACAAGCTGAACCAGCAGAAGCAGCCCCTTTGAGCTGGAAGGATCCTTCACTTGGTCTCTTTTCTGGGGCTTCATTTTCTTTGTTCTCGCTCTTCCTCCGAACCTTCTCCACACAGGGCACCACACCAAGCTGGAGCAAGCATTCCACAATGTTCAGTGCCACATCGCAAATCCGGGAACTGATGTCATGGTTCAGAACCAAGTAAACAGCCTTCAGAACCACCTGGGCGATGCAAACATCATATTTAATGTCAGACATATTTTCTCCACTGGTACTATTTAGTGCCTGGAACTTCTAGTCACAGATCAGAGACTCATTTTAGCAGGCACAGTACAAACTCTGAAGTACACACAACCTTTAGCCCCAAGAGCCTACAATCTAGGTGTAAGACAAGAAACCACAGGCTGGGCACAGTCAGGCAAAAAGGAAACCACAGGATGATATCTGTGACCCTGTGAACGCTGCTTCACTACACCTGGAGCTGTGAAGTCATTAAGGGAAATGCAGAAAAGGTGAGTTTCAGGGTGCCAGTAGAAGAAAGGTGCTATTCAGTTCACTATTCTATAGGGAACTTGGTGCATGCCCCAGGAACACAGCCATTATACTGTATCACTCAAGATCTGATGTGTGCGTTCCACATGCACATGCGCTCCTTGCAAGGAGTAATAGGAGTTGCAGTATCTCAGAGGAGACTTTTATGATATGCACAAATGTGTCTGACTGACCTTTATGTTCTGCTGAGAGAAGTCATATAAAGAGGTGGAGGAAAAGCTCGTCAAAACCCTGATCTCAACGCTACATTGACAGAAGAGGGCCCTGGCTTTCCTCATTCCTTGCCAATTACCGAGAGATCCAGCATGCCGTTCTTGTGGACAAAGTTGTTGGTCCCATCAATGTGATCTGTATCCTCCAAGCAACTGTAATTGATGCAGGAGTCTGTCAGGCTCCGTGGGAGGTTGGCACATGCGAGTGGCTCGTGGGGCATCTCAGGGATGGGCACCTGGTTGCAAAGCTTCCGCATGTGCTCACTGAAGAAATCGGCGTAGCCCACATTAAATGAGGCCAGGGTAGTGTTGAAGGTTGCCACAGTGATGGTGGAAATCTGGGACCGCACTGCAGGGAGGAACATGGCCACTTGTGAATGTCTGTCGCTAGAGTTATGAAATGGAAAACTGAGGCTGTGCTTGTTTACAAGAAGGGAGCAGCTCTTAACGCAGCTTCCAATGCTGGGAGACAACGCAGGCTCCTAATTCCTATCATGGGCATGGATAGATGCATTTCTCCCTTTAAAGACAGTGTAAATTAGAACAACCCCAATTTAGCTTCAGCAAACAGCAGCTTAAGTTGATCTTGGTCAACTGGGCAGTTAAGCAAATCAGGCAGTTCAGCCAGCCTAAATCTAATTCAAAAGGGGGATTAGATCTTAGCTAGCTTTGCTCCCTGTATTGATCCAGTGCAAAGCAGCATCTTAAAAGCAGCACTGTCACTGCAAGCAAAAGAGGAAGGATTCTGCAACTGGATGGAGGAGGGCAGGCAGGGCAAGAGCAGCAGCAATTTGGAACAGCTTTCTAAGTCACATCAGTTTAAAGAATTTTGTTACATCAGTTTGAATTATTTAATCACATTGGTTGAAAAAAATGGAGCAGTATGTTCCTAACAGTACCTGTTACAGTATAATTCATCTCCAAAAATCCAAAGCTGATTGATGAAAAAGACAGTCATGTCTAAGCTCACAGTGCTCAGAGAGGGACCTCATGACATAGCCAAGATTAACTTCAAATTGGTTAGCTCAGGTAGTGACAGTAATTTGGCTACACAGGACAATTTTTATTAAGGATTCACCACGGTTTTATAACTCATGGTGAACTCCAGGCCATAATATTAGTAATTTCCGGGTGCTTTGTAATTAGGTTTCTACACTCTGTAGTGTAGGAATACCCTATGTGTTCCACAGTGTTGACTGACCACCTTATGCCAGACAGTAGAGTAAAAAGGCTATGGAATAACAAAGAACTTCTACCTACAGTATGTAATGTGTTCTAACAAACGAAATAACATACGTCTCATAAGAATCTTCACAAACTGACTCAGCAACAGACTGGTTACGTTATGCAAATAACAACTTGCCAGAGTGGTGCAACCATAGACTGTGCAACCCTGCCAGCACTGAACTAGCACTATGTATTTGGATAAATGGTCTAAGGCTAATCAGAGTACTTTGATCTAGGCTATAATTTAGTCAATGATCAAACTAGGAATTAGCTGACACTGATCAGAGGATTGCTTCCTGGACAGTGGGAGCTTCTAATGACATTCACTAAAATTTGCATGGTGAAGATAACAATAAAGATAGAATCAAGAAATTTTGTTCTTGAGCTACCAAGTTTGACTATTATCCAATGGCAGGTGTTGTTCATTGACCAAACTTCTGTGCTGTGTTGTGGTAAGGCAAAAAAACCCCAGACGCTGCCTTCTCCCTATTGATGGCTGCCATTTTCTTTGACAAGCTGCAGCAGACAAAAGTTGAAAGGTTTGGAACATTTTTCTACACAGAAAAAAAACCCAAAAGAACCAAACCCTGAAGAGACATGAAAAAATAAAAAAGGAAACCCACAATTGTTCATATACTCATATATGAAAACAGTAACTCTGCTTCTTCGAGTTGACATTTAGGTGAAACGTCTCCTTCCTGATGTGTTAAATTTACCTTCTTTGACTGTGTTCTCTCCATGGCTGTTTGAGTGGTCTGGCAGGTCCGAGACCAGTGTATGATGGGAGTGTGAATGTCTAGCGCTCAAGCTCTCCATCTCCGTTGCTGTGTCAGAGCTCCCCCGTCTGGTAAACTTTCCTAAAGTGAGAACAAGAAATAGGTATTCAGTGTACTCATCTGAGAGGTGCTTGGAGACAAGAAGCTAGAATTTGAAGGACTGCAGTCCACAAAAGTCAAGGCCTTCCTGGACCCTGTGAAGCAGAACCAAACATTATAGTGGGATATCTCATGGGGGTTCACTGACATAAAGACTGAATGGACAAACTCTCTGCAAGGCTCTTCCCCCCAGCATATACTGATTCAGCTGATACCCACATAGTCAACCTCCAGCAGCTTCAGGAAAATAAGATGGGTCAGCACTGAAAAACTCCACTCTTTGGGGCAGGTTAAAGGAATTTGGCTTCTTCTCCCCTTTTCCAAAAGAAATAAGCATATTAGGATAGGGAGTGCCAAAGCAAAGGAAGTTCTTCAGGAATACAATAAAATACAAATCGAAAGAACCTACTGAAAGAGGGGGACTGTCTCTGAAGTAGGCAGGATCTGTTGACCATCGGATCTGAAATACTGGATTTCACTGAGATATCAGAAAGAAAGAACTGTAGGTTAAGCCAGGACAAGAATCTAGAGCCTCTGAGATCAAAATGTAACAAATTTCTTGAGCTAATGAGGATATGGAAAGGATGATTTGGATACTACATTCATTATTCTTGTAGAAATCTGTACATGTTTGTATATTAACACATACAAATATTTAAGAATTCATTTGTCTAAGCTCATTATCCTGTTCCCCAAAAAGAGACATGTTTACAACGAAGAGCTTACCAAAATGATATTGTTCAGGCCTGTGAAAATGAACAGGATTTGGCATAGCCTCAGGCAATCATTTTGCTATCATCTCCAAGAAAGGGATATCTTTGCAATATCAAGACAGTGTATGCATCCTTATCTGAGAGAATATATTATTTATTTTGCATCCAACGTTCACTTGAAGAAGGCTGTGAATATTTTTTCCATACTCCTGGTGACCACATTGCTGCCTTTCCCAGAGATTTCTCTTTAAAATAAGAAGATGTAATCATTCCTTGAATCTATTTTAAGCTGCAGTTGTGCATTGCGTGCCTGAGGAAGTGTACTCGGGTGGTACAGACATCACTACACTTTGATAAAGTAGCTATTATTCCAGTAAAGATGGCAATTTGCAAAGAAAACATGAAATAACAGATAAGTCATTCAAGGTCTGCACAGCTGCCACTTCTACAAACAGGTGTGTAATGCTGCAAATAGAGCCAAGGCAACAGGATGGATGAAGAAATAAAAGAGCCACTGTTGTTCTTTGAATGTTCAGGACAGGAATGACAAAGAACCTGGGGTAGAGATAACAATAGCTCACCTAATATGGTGGTTTGCCATCCTCCTCTCTCAATGCCACGTCGGTCTTCTCCAATTCCAGAGAAACTGCCGAAGGAGAAAGTGCTGCGGGTGGGTGAGACATCCAAATGGTCCTCATGGAGGAGGAAGGGCACTCCCATCCTTCGTTGCCGCTTCTTCCCAGTATGGTGGAAAGGAATCGACCCTTTGCGCTCACGCTCCCTGTCCTCTTTGCGGCTCTTAAACTGCAGGAGGAAGAGGAGCAGATGTGAGAGAAGGTAGAGAATTTGAGGAATGGCAAGCCACCATTTGAGGGAAATAATAACACAGATGTGTGGCCCAAGTATAACCTTCCACTCTGAGCTTTTTATCTTGCCCAGTTATCCTGATGGTGACTATCCGCACTCTGGGACCAGGTGAGTACTTAGAGGAACTCAGTCTTGCCCTACGCTGGGATAGATGCCCTTGTAAAATTTTATGACATTCTGAGATCATGAGCTACATTTGTACAAAAATCTGCTAAGTAACTCGGGTGGTTGCAAACCCAGAGCTTCAGGAGATGAAAATGTCAGAACTCCTCACTGATTTAGTTGAAGCTAAACAGTGAGCACCAGGACTTAAGAATCAGCCCTGTTTGAGTACCTTTCCCTCATGTAGGTTCAGCAGGACAGTTATTTGAGAAAATATTTCAGTATTGAGTTTGCAATGTGCATATAAAAGCCTACATAATAACACACAGAATCCCTTCCAATGAAAAGAGATGTCAGTCTCACATACGGCATACGTATAGTCCAAGCTGACGTTCAGCTGCTACTTAGCAGAACATTGAGGGGCTGAATCGTATGTAGATTAAAGCACAATTTTCTTTCACTCACCTTTTTGAAGATGTTCATCCCCAGGTCTGTGGAGAGATCTGGAACTGCCGGTCTACGTAAGTTGGTCAGTGAAACCTTGGAAAATGCCTCTGTGCTTAGTGATTTTTCTTCCTCATTACATTTCATTGTAAGATCCTGTGGCTCCCAAAAGACAACAATAAGCAGAAAGAGAAACAGCTTTAAAAAAAAAAAAACAAAACAAACAAAAAAACCCCACAAAAAAACAGCTACTTCCAAGATCTGTCACAAGAGCACTATAGAGGAAAAGGAACTTTAATTCGTTACACAAAATACTGGTCACACATTTAAAGAAAAACAAATGAACAAACAAAATTTAGAAACTCCCAGAATTATTGACTTTGTCTTAAGTCTTCTGTCATCATAGGAAAAAAACAAAGTCTCGCTCAAGAGATTTGATTTCTAAAAAAATGCTTTAATCACTAAAGAAACCCAAGACACCCAGCATCAGTTAAACATCCTTCATTTGCAGTTAACAGCGCTCCAAGACCTGTCCATCAGAGTTCTCCTCATAGTTCTGTTAGTGAAAGCCACTATTTAGCTGTAACAGAGAATGGCCCACGGCAGTGAAAAAACTGAGACTCATTTGTTCTAGTTTCAGTAGAGGGCACTCTAACCTCTCCTGCACGGAGCGAAGTGCATTACAGCTGCCTACTGTAAAGAAAGGCTTTGCTACAAAAGGTGGCACAAGCTCAGGTCCTGGCCATCTGTTCTCATTAAAGATCTGACGCCACTTTTCATAATGTGTTTGTGGAGCTGATCTGAGCAAATTCCCACAGGATAATTTTCTTCTGACTAAATATCAGCTTGTTTCCAATGGAGATGCTCTTTCTCCTTGCTCCTCCTAAAAGTGAAACTCCTAAACAACGTGGTCACATTAAAATACCTTTTTGCTTTCAATCCAGAGATAGCCATATGCCAACGACAGATGAAGTGACTCCTACAGCATAGGAAGCTTAGATTCTGCCTAGCCAGACTATATGTTGCTTGCTGTGCAGCACACAAGTGTGCAGTTTTAAGCATTTGAAGGTCCAGCAGAAGCCAGTGACTGTCTTTGCAGGTTAAGTCTTAAACACTAGTTACAGTGTTTGTGGTACTGGGATGCTGGGGACCACACATCTTTCAGAGACTTTTGATTCTAATCAAAGACTGTCCTTGAATCCTTCCTATTAATTTTATTAACACAGGCATGAAGGCGACACACAACAGAAAGATTCCTCTTCACCACTGTTTTCAGGAAAGGCATGCTTTTAAACCATTCTGCATACAGATCCAGGGGTGCAGTCATACATAAACTCCAATAGACAGCAAATCAGGATTCAGCCCTAGGTGCTCTCAACAGTGAAGACAGCAAGTATTCTGTATGGCTTGGTTCTTGGCTTTTACAGGTCTCCAGCCCCTTCTGGCTGAAAAACATCATATGATTTTATTTCTGGCTCATTATACCTGTCTGTTATTACTAAGTCAGTGTTCTATTAGATGGCTTATGGTCACCACAAGGACAGAGTAAAGATAAGGGCCTACTGTGATATAAACCATACAAACACACAGAAAGACTCAGTCCCAGTCCTGAAGTCTGATTAGAGCAGGCATCAAGCAAATGGCACTAGGAAAGCAAATTACAGAATCACCTTAAATCTACAGTGAGCTATATGTGATGCATTTTAATGAATCAGCCTAGCACTCATGTTGATGTTTGATTAAAAATGTGGCTCTCCTGTGCAGTAGATTATGTGACAATTATGACATGTTTAAGATGAATAAAAAAGCAACATAATTTTGGGGCTGCTACTCTTGATTTCATTGTTTCTGTTTTCTGTTGCGTTCCTTCTGCATGACTGTATGGCTATCAGCTCATTAATACCTCTCTCAGCTCTCAAGATACTACATTTGAGACTCTTGGCTTTATATTAGCATTGCAGCAAGTGCTACACCTGCATTGGTCTTATGCTTAATTTAAGCTTTGGGTTTTTGCCCTTACAATGTTAGTGCAAGACTGTAGAGGTTTGTGAGCCTCTGATGGCTTCATCTCCTAGACTTGCCCTTATTCTGAATTCACTGCATCCAGGTGCAATCCTTTATCACACATTGCCAGGTTTGAAATATGTTTAGACTAAAATAACTTTCTAGAGGAAGCTAATGCGCATTTTATTCACATTCCCTCCAACAACCCTAGTCCTGTGCAACAAGAAGTGCTGGCACACAGCACTGAATCTTTTCCTACTTTACTGGTCAGTTTACTAGGTAATATTTGAGGATGTTTCTCATGTTCTCTCGATCCCAACTACTTTAGCTCAACTCATATTTGAAATGTGATTTCAGGCACACACAAATCGCCAAGAAATGTGAGAGTTTTGCTGAGGTTAGGGAGATGCAGGAAGTTACCAGGATAAACTGCAGAACAATAGAAAGAATGTGGATTCCCCAGGAAAAATACCTGGATCCCTGACAAGACTTGCAGGCAGTTGGTTTTGTCTTTAATCAGTTTTTACCTGCCACTTTAAATCTATCCTGCTGAAACACTGAGCCAAATATTTTTGAGAAGTTATTGATCAAACTTTAAGCAGAAATTATTATGTTGTGTTAGACTGAAAAAGCAGGCTTTAAGCACATTCCTGCGTCAGATGAGCCTGTGAAGTCTCAGCATACAACTCTTTGTGTTGATAGAAAGAAATGACAAGTTGGAGCCCTCTGGAAGTAGCATTTTCTCCTCTGACTAGTAGAGAGCCTTCAGTGATGAGACTCTGAAATTAAGAACAACTGTTAATTCCCTACAGTCATCTGGGAGGAAACAGAGCCTAGGTGTCTCTGTGTGTTGCGCAGATTTCAGTCCTCAAAGTTGTAAAGAAGTAGGGCACAAGATGAAACTTTTGCTGCATGGAAGACTGTTTCACCTCCTCCATCACAGCTGTTCTGTGTAACAGATTGGAAACCTTTTCAAACAGGATTTCAACTTGATGAAGTAAAAATACACAGGCCTGACACAGAGGTTACCAAAAGCAATCAAACCTAGCCCTGGAGGGAAGAATGACCTGGACTGAGTCCTCACATTAGCAGCAGCTAGAAAGTACCCAGTGGAATTGCCAAATGATTTTAACAGAAAAATGTTAGTGAAGAGCAACTGAGTGAAGAAATCTTCTGCAAGAGTCTGGAAAAGCAAGGCACAGCTAAGTGTGTAAAAGGAGGGAAGCTTTTCATGGCATATAGAGGAGAAACAGCATAACATTGGTGCAAACAGTGCCTATGGAAGCTGCCAGCGTGCTGAGAACCTCTGACTGCACTCGCTGTTTCACCAGTAGCTAAACTTGCTAACGGGAAAAATAAGTGGGCTGTTCTGAGCAAGGGCAAACGGATGGTGTATGCACAGAAACACTGAACCACATCAACAGCAATATCTTCCAATTCTCCCTCCAGGAGATGCTATTAAGGAGGATTTTCTGTACATGCACAGCAATCTTATAAAATCCCTATGCAAAGGTAGATTAAGGCTGAATAGTAATTCATATCACCTGGCCTTATGGAGATATGTCAAGCTTTTACAGGGTTGAAACAGCCAATATTTTACAGAAATTACACTAAACTATAATACAGTGTAAACAATACTGCTGCTGCTGAGCCCTTAAAACCACAAGTAACCACCATCTCTCATAATAATGGCTATAAAATCCAGAGATTTAAAAATAACAATACTAATATTTACATTTTTATGCTTGTTTTCCAGCTCATGAGAATCTGGGCTGTACAAGAGAAAAGATATTTCACCCTTCTACCTCATAAAATGACAGGTCAAGAACTGCTAGAGCTCTACAATACTGAAAGCAAGGACAGAAAATTCTGAGACTTCTGACTCAAAAAAAGACGTTTGAGAGCCACATTAACAGAAGATAGAGCCTTTTGCTTTGAGGTATGTGATAGAATTGGATTGCAAAAATAGAATCTGTATTAAATTTTGTTAGACTATTCCATCAACTCAGTAAATCAGAATTTGCTGTTAAAAGCCCAGGACACGAAAACAGTGCACAACCTAAAAGTAGCACAAATCAATAAGGAGATTAAGTGAAACTGCAGCAGCATCCCTTTTCCTCCCTACCAGCAAGCTACTCAAAGGAAAAAACAAAACCAAACCACACATTTAGGCACTAACACAAAGATTTTTACTGCACCAAGATCAGGAGTCTGGGGTTCCTTTTCCAGCAAAACAAGGAGTAAGTTTTGACACGTGTTAGGACAGTTTGTCTACTGAGGTTTGATGGCAAACATAAAGGCAAAAGTCATGCAGTAACAGCAGGAGAAGAGAGGGGTTTTGCTCACTGCCACTGCTTACAAAGTTTGCCTGGAGCATGCAGTGCTGTACCACATGCAATTCCTTTTGAAGGGCTACACCAAAGAAGCTCAGATTCCTGAGCATCATGCCATAACACAATCTGATTTCTTCCATCAAGTACATTAGTATATTCTCACATTAAAAACTAGTGTTAGCACAGTTCACCCTAGATTAATTATCCCAAACCAACCCTCAAGCTTTCAGCAGACACCAGCTCTGACTCTCTGCATCAGACTCTCTGCCTCCAAACCCCTCATTGTTGTCAGGGTCTCTTTCTGAATCAGCTCACGTATCTGAGCTCTGGGCAGTTTAACAACACCAAAGCTGTGCTTTTCACTTGTGACCCAGGCATCACTTTCGAGCATCCCCATGACAGTTGCTATTTTCTTATTGATGGCAATTGCTTACCTGAGTTTTGTGTGTATTCACCAGAGAGGGTGCAGCAGCCACCATGGAGCTGCTGCGAGGTCTTGGTAAAGGGGTGATTTCAGGCTCAGGTGGTTTCTCGGGCTTTTCCTGGAGCATATGCCTCAGCCTCTGCAGGTAGTACATTAGTGACCACTGTGTGCCCTCCTCAGACCAGTGCGGCTGCAGCAGGCAGCGCAGCACTGCCACATCAAAGTATGTGGCATAGCGAGACTTCTGGCATGGTGGGATCACCAAGGACACCCTGTTCCAAAAGGTAGAAATGTTAGTCATCAGTCCTTAGCCCCTTTTTAGGGTCTCTCTGAATAAAGAACCACTCCATGATCAGTCAGGTTTGATTGTTCAGCTGTTCTTAATGGCGTCAGTCTTAATACCATGAAGTTCTGTCCTAGAAGTTCTATCCATGCTGGATCACCCCCAAAAGACCCAGGATCTCTACTAAAATGCCTAAAATTTAGCCACTCATCAAGAGCTGTAAGCCATTCTAATTCTCCTGCCACCTGCAGAAATCACCAGGATGTGCACACAGCTGTGCCTGCTTGAGCTTGCAGTCACTTTTGACACTGACCCTTTGGGACTGAGGCCCTGACTGAAGAAAGCATTACTGAAAACACGTAAGTGGATAATTTAGCTTTCAGCTCCCTAGAGGACTCAAGTACATGCTTTGTTAAGTGTTTTCTTGGATAGGGTTGCTTTCTTAAACTGTGGTCTGAAGACAAGCTTCCAACACCTGCACTAACTGAATAATTTGTTCAGCTGGAAACAGACAACCCTTGAGCATCTGCTGTTCAGATACTAGTAATATATATTTAGGAATGGGTTACAGGCCTTACCCAAGAAGGAGCAGCAGGGCAGCTGAGTCAGTTAACCCTTTAAGGAAGTCAAATTGAATCTTACATAAGTAAAAGCTACTGTTACGAACAGTCTTTGACAAGATTTGCTAGAGAAAAGGACCATTTTTAGCCTTCATGGTAATTGTCTTGCCTTTCAGGTGGTGATCATTTCCTGATGGGGTTTAATACAGCATTTCCTAAGTACTGTAGAAATTAATGCACACAAAGGCAAGATATCTGTAGCGAGCCTCAGAAATGAGACTCCATATGTTTCAGTTTGAAAGGGATCATATCTGTTTTCAGAGCCAGTCTTATTGCAATGAAATGCTCCAACTTTTGACAATTTTGTCATGGGTTTGTGAGCAGCTCTTTTTGCTTGGTAACAGAGGGAGGGCACTGCAGTGCTGCCTCTGTAAACAGTTTTCAGACTTTCCCCTGGTTTCGGGTTTGGACCCACCTCTGTCCAGCCAGGCTCATCTGGTGCCCCTGCAATCACTATTTAAGAAGGTCAATTTGAAGTGCATAGGAGGAGGTAGAAGGTAAGAGCAGGATGGAGGTTACCACATGGACCCCGCAGTCAAGAAGGAAGGAAAGGAGGACTGATGCTGGACCAAAGATACCCTTGCAGTCCGTGGTGAGAGGTAGAGACCCTGTGTCAGAGTGGACCAGGGATAGAGACCTCGTGCCAGAGAGGGTTAAAATTGGAGATCACGGGTCAGAGGGTGCAAGAAATTTGACCCTCACCTGAAGGAAACAAAGTGGAGCTGCAGTGCCCCATCGGAGTGGCTTGTGAGGGGCTGCCCGGCATGTGAGGGACCCTGTGCTGGAGTGGGGGAGGGTGTCATGCGGAGTCCTTCTCCTCAGGAATGAGAGAAGCGTCCAGAGACAGAAGGAAAGGACTGACTGCACCCCCCTGTTCCCTGCCCCTGGTGCTGCTTATGGGGGAGGAGGTACTGAAGAAGAGAGAAGGAGTGGGGGCTGGTTACACTTCCATCATTTGCCCTTGTCCATATTGTTCTTCCGTTGGATATTTCTGTTTGTTATATTTTGGTTGGAAGCAGATTATATTAAGTTTTGTTTTCTTCCCTCAAGCTGGCTCGTTGTGTCTGTTTTGCCTGGGACAATAAGTGGCAACTGAACCCTTCCTGTCCTTAGGGAGTTCCAGGGTGAATGCTACTTAAGGCTGATTATGGTCCCTTGTCCCCAGTTGACCCTAAATCACAACAGATTTTTTGTTTAGAGCACTTCTGTCCCAGCATAGTTCAACTGGCCTGATCTACCTTCTGTACAGTCACTGGCTGTTAGGAGACAATCTGTCAGAAAAGAAGCAGTGAAAGGGAGTTGGTGGAATAAGAATCACATGGCAAAAGGCGGTGTGAAATGCTGAAGGTGGGGCAGGAACTCTGGAGATGTAGAGTTTTTTGCCTACTGAAGTACACAATTTGAATGCTTCCACACATGTTAGAAACACACTTCTGTGAACCAAGTACTGCTGTGATTTTTTGATTCTATAGAAATGAACAGCACTTCCATGAATTGCATTCTTAGGCATTTAGGAATCATCACAAGACCATCAGGTTTTTTTTTTTGGGCTTTCTTTAAAGCTATTTGTATTGTCAACTCTGTTAAACAACATGCAAACAGCATTGGTAAGACACTCTCCTCTCCAGCTGGATACCGCCACACCCTGAACAGAGGCACCCAAAGCTACAGACCAGCCTAGCAATGGAACGTGTGGCAATACTGACCAGTGGAACCTCGAGGTGCTTAAAGTGCTTTGCTGGATCGCTGCCAGCGCTACAAAGCTGCCCTGTGCATCCAAGGCAGATACAGGACTGGCAAAGGAGAAAGAAACGTGCAGTGAATGTTGATACCACTTGGAATCACATGAAGCCTTCTCCATATTACACACTTGGAAACTGGGGGCAGGTGGTGGCAAGGCTGGAACGCATGCATGTAGAACTCAAACCTGCAGGAGCTGGTTTGCTGCCAGCCCCGCAGGCCAATGTGGAAGGCACTTGGCAACTGCAGACCAGCCTGTCTGTCAGCATATGTCACTATATGTGATCTATAGATTCAAAGCTTCTCCCCTGGTGCTGCATTCAAGGTAAAAATGTTATGAGTTTGATGACTTTAAAATAAGTTGTTATGAAAACCTGGAAAACTGAATCGGGAAGGAGAAAACAACAATGAATAGAAACATGCAATGGAGTTTTCCCCATAAACCTTATTATTAAGGCTGTTTCTGTCACAGTCAAGATTGTGTCACATGGATGCAGCCTGTAAAAACACTGTAAGGGTAGCTGGAATACTTAAAGCATTCGAGTAAAGGAAATAAAGCCTGCCACCTCAGTAGCAATTGTAAAGCATGATACATGGCTCCCTGGTCATTTCACAGGACTCGGATTGGTGTCTGAGTGTCCTGTTTTGGCTGGTGGAGAATTAATTTTCTTCCTAGCAGCTGGTAAAGTGCTGTGTTTTGGATTTAGCATGTGAATAATGCTAATGGCATACTGATGTTTTAGTTGTTGATAAGTAGTGCTTATTCTAAGTGAAGGACTTTTCAGTTTCCCGTGCTCTGCCAGTGAGGAGCTGCATGACCAGCTGGGAGGGAGCACGGCCAGGATAGCTGAACCAAACTAGCCACATGGCTATTCCACACCACAGAAGGTCATGCCCAGTATATATACACTGAGAAGAGTTGGCTAGGAGGTACCGATTGCTGCTCAGGGACTGGCTGTATGTCAGTCTTTGTTGTGGTTTTTTGTTTGGGGTTTTTTTTTGTTATCTTCCTTATCATTCTTCAAGGGGTTTTGACTGGATGATCTCTAGAGGTCCCTTCCAACCCTACCATTCTATGATTCTGTGATTACCATTTTTCAATTGTTAAACTGTTCTTACATCAGCAGGCGGCTGTGTGGTGCTTAGTTGCTGGCTGGGGTTAGACTACCACGCTGAGTCTAAACAGTCTTTCATGCTCCCTTGTATAGGCATAGGCAAACCCGAGGCACAACACAGCCTGGAGCAAGGCATGTTCTCCTGAAATATTTGACACAAAGGTCCTTCCTGCAAAGCCTGCTTCACAGCGAGTTTGTTCAAGACAGGAACTGGATGAAGGGCTGTGTCTTTATTTGCCAAAGTGTTAAAGTGCATCATGTCCAAATGTGAATTCAGTGAGTGAAATAAAGCACACAAGGAATCAGAAATTAAACTCTGTACTTCATTTAGAAGGAAGTCTGGTGTTTGTATAATCAGCCCTGGTTGCCTGTAACTGCAGGGAGAGTGGAAAGGCAGCCTTCCTTCAACCCCCGGCCAAGGACAAAGGAGTACTGCGGCTGTTGGTAAGTGAGTAAACACCATTTGTTCCCCAGTTATCCGTTGCTCGGCAACCAAAGCTCCCCTTACAGTTTTAACTGATCAATGAGTCCTACAAATGAGAAGGCATAAAGATGCACTCTTCAAAGCCTGTCTGAAGCTTCGTCCCCATGGCAACCACCAGACCCAGCTTGACAAACTGATCACCTGATTCTGTCTTCTTAAAAGGCTGCTGATTTTTTTTTTGGCTGTGCACTCTCTGAGCAGTACTATCCACACACAGAAGGGCAGTTCTGTCCTCAACTTTGGCTTTACTGGCACACATTAATACAAATTAAATAAAGACCCAGTACTGACAGCAGGCCTGATAAAAAATACCTAGGGAAGCCTCCTGATGGGATTAGAGCCTCAGAGAACAGTTTTGCTCTTTCCACCAGTGAAAGGGTGCACCAACCTGCTTTTTGAGAAACCAGAGCTGTCCTTAGATTATATCCTTAGATTATACCGCAAGATCCTGTGTGGAAGAAGCAAGACACTGAGCAGGATTGTGACCTTGGATTTCAGACGAGCTGACTTTGGCCTCTTCAAAGACCTGCTTGGAGGGATCTCACGGGACAGGATTCTATATGGTAGAAGTGCCCAAGAGAGCTGGTTGATCTTCAAGCACCACTTCCTCCAAGTCCAGGATCAGAGTGTCCCCCCATGTAGAAAAGCAGGAAAAGGAGGCAGTAGGCCTCCATGGATGAATAAAGAGCTGCTGGGACAACTGAAGCAGAAAGCAGACATCTATGAGAGGTAGAAAAAGGACCTGATTTCTTGGGAAGAGTACAGGAACATTGCCAGAGCATGCAGGGGTGCAAGCAGGAAGACTAAGTCCTCTTCGAATTAAGCCTGGCCAGGTAAATAAAGGAAAATACGGTTAGTTTCAGGTACACCAGCAGCAAAAGGAAGATGAGGGGGAATGTGGGACAAGTGCAGACACTTGCACCTGCGGAGGAACAACCCCATGCACCAGTACAGGCTGGGGTTGACCTGCTGGAGAGCAGCTCTGCAGAGAGAGACCGGGAGTCCTGATTGACAAAAAAATAACCATGAGCCTGCAATGTGCCGTCATGGCCAAGAAGGCCAATGGCATCCTGAGATGCATCAAGAAGAGTGTAGCCAGTAGGTTGAGGGATTTTCTGCTCCCCCTCTACTCTGCCCTGGTGAGGCCTCATCTGGAGTCCTGTGTCCAGTTCTGGGCTCTTCAGCTCAAGAGGGACAAGGAACTTCTAGAGAGAGGCCAGTGCAGGGCCACCAAGATGATCAGGGGACTGGAGCATCTTCCTTATGAGGAAAGGCTGTGGGAACTGGGGCTGTTTGGTCTAGACAAGAGGAAACTGAGGGGGATCTCATTAACGTTTACAAACATCTAAATAGATAATGTTAGGAGGTTGAGGCATCCCTTTTTTTTTTTTTGTTGTATCTAGTGACAGGACAAGAGGTAATGGGATGAAGTTGGAACACAAATAGTTCCACTTAAACATAAGAAAAACCTATTTTACTGTGAGGGTGAGGGAGCCCTGGCACAGGCTGCCCAGAGGGGTTGTGGAGTCTCCTTCCTTGGAGGTCTTCAAAACCTGCCTGGACTCATTCCTATGTGACCTGATCTAGGTGGACCTGCTTCTGCAGGGGGGTTGGACTAGATGACCTCTAAAGGTCCCTTCCAATCCTACCATTCTATGATATCGAGAAATCCACTCCATCCCACATTCCTTCAATCACTGTAATGAAGAAATTTCTTAAAATACTGCAGTGTTTTGGATATGACTGTACTCAAAATAGATAAGCAACAGAATCAAAATTATCAGGAGGACTTATGTGGCATTCCTAAATCCAGAGAGATCTAAAAATATATCTAGGCTTCCCTCCCTCTCTACTGCCTAAAAACACTCATCCAGCAGTTTCATTTACTTTATGGCACTACTGAGTGACCAGCAGTACTGAAAATCTCGTTCTAGCTTTTCATGACCCAATTTAGGTTAAAATAAGTTAATCAATCAGTGCCATGGTGGAGAAACCATGGCCTGAGATGCGCAGGTGAGCTGGGAGGGTGTTTGTGCGCTGTGTTGCTTTGATAGTCCGTTCCTTTGGGACAGCAATCTAAAGCAAGCTGAGGATGCTGAGAAGACATAATGAAAGCAATGGAGAGAACCTCACAAAAGTCCTTTGCCAAACAGAAAGAGAATTTGATCAGAAGGAAGCCAGGAAGATGCCTGAGGCTGAATCTATCTAAGAAAGGTTGTACCTGCAGATTATTTGTCAGTATCTTTAATTATAAGAAACCAACATACTAGAAAAGACCAAAGAAAACGTCCCAACAGGCCAGATAAGAGATTTCTCCAATAAAAGTGGCATTGAATATCAAGTGTTACCACCTCGTTTATCATCCAGAACTGAGATATGTTGAATTAAGATTTTGAGAAACATCCAGCACACTTGGGAGTGTAGGGATAACAGCAGATTCACGACAAAGGTTTGCTGTGCCCTCCACCACTGAGTCACACCAACCTAACTTTCTGCTGAAGGAGTTTGTACCTGGGATGTGAGGTACCTCTCTCCTGTGAGGTTTGAGAGGATATGCTTCCATCCAAGGAATTTCCACGATGACATGCTGAAACAGTGGCCTTTGGTTGTACAGAGTCAGGCTGGGTCGTCTCACACACCACCTGTAGTCCCTTTGGATAGTTTTAATAGAAGGAAATAAGTATATAAACATATTTATCTCTTCCATATTGTTTTTCTTACTGCAATTTGTGCTTAGACATGACTATTACTTGTCCCATGGTAATACCATGGAGAAACCAATCAAGCCTGTGGCTTCTCAGTGCTAGGCATTGCATAGGCAAAGAGTAAGACAATGCTCTTGCCCAAGAAAATACATTAGATCAGGTTTCCATCCTGTAGGATAGGATAAAGCCAAGGAGATCCTGACAACTATACTCAATACACTTTGTTCCACTGCAGACAAGGCTGAGAGCCTTCAGAAGAACTGTGAAGAATGGTAACCTTTGGGGATGGAATACTTTAGAGTGGTAACTGCAAGTGCTGTTTTAATATTAATTTCCCTCCTCCCTCAGTTTCTTGTTAAAGTTTGTCTAACCTTGGCATAGAACTTACCTCGGTATGTCCACTGTCTAGATTAGGGGATTCACAAGTCACACTCTGATTGTTGGTGGGAGAACTTCTCTTAGCTGCGAAAAGAAATCAAAGGAGGATATTTCAGGAGTCATTTCTGAAAGGATAAACCAAAAAAAACCAAAAACCAAAAAAAACAACCAAACCCAAAGCAGCATCTCTCTGCTGCACACTTCCTAGGCATTAGCCACAGTCATAAAAAGAAAAAAAGGACAGGATTAGTTTTTCCACAATTCTTTCAGTTGTGTCATCAACAATATTGTCTACTAAAAAATTCTATTTATTTAAAATTAAACTTGAATATCAATTTTATCCTGAATCCATTCGGCATTAAATTGTATTTCCTGTGCATACTAGTCTTTTGAAGCTCTTCCTCCTCTTATTTCGACATATATTTATCTTCTTTCCTAGGTTACATCTCTCAGAATGTATTATGACTTCCAATTTGACCCACGTCTTCGTTACAGGAAACATATACAGATAGTAAAAGAACAAGGGCATCCTAAAGACTAGGATAACAGTTCTTGAAATCCTGTCACATCACAAGCTATTCAGATGTGACGTACATAGTATCAGACTGACTACAAATAAATCATTGCAAAGCTTCTTCAGTAGAATTTGTTTAGTTTGTTGGTTGAAGAAAAATTTAAGTAAATGTAACTCTTTTGTTGCCTCAATTTGAGACAACAATGCTAAGAGATCAGAACCTTTCTTGACATACAGAACCTCTTTACAATTTCTATTTCCATTCTGCTGAAAACCTTTTAAAAACATAGCAGAGTATTTTCATTTCAGATGTTACTCCCAAAGTTATTCTTTAGGCATTTTCTGACCATATTCCAGACATATAGAAAAAATTTCAACAGTCAAAGAAATCTTAGGACTAGTTCCTTTTCTTAGTTCCAGGGCTAAAATTCCATTTTTTAATTCTAGAAGCTGAAGCAAAAGGAGAAAGAGCTAAATGTCACGGGTTATTTTAAACCATTTGAAAGACTTGAATCTTTTCAGTGCTGGACTGTCTTAAGGGCCTACAAAGCCTTCAGACCAAAATATGATGTCCAAAATGACTTGTCATCAGAAAAATCTCATTTAGCAAGCTGCGTTTTCACTACAGTGAAAATTACAGTTCTGTGCTTTTGAGAATGAGACAGCAATGCTACAGCAACATACCCAGCACACTCTCCAATTCACTGCCTTGCAGGAGTTATGCAAAACTACTGTCTAAAACCATAAAAGTTAAAAAATATCTTTTAGAGCTAGGCCAGAAACAAAGGTTTGGAAGCTTTAAGCACCCAGCTCCAGCCTCATTATGGCTGAAATACAAAGCAGACGCATCCCCTTCCAGTATGCAACAGTGAATTCACAGTCTAAGCCTTCTCTTGAAACTACTTTAATTTTATAATGTGGTGAAATTCAAATTTCAGAGAGGAGGAAAACCTACACTGCTGATTGTGTGCTCTTCATTGTTAATTTTTGTCCAGTGCCAGTCTGGAAAAGCCTTCCCTCCCATGTCAGGCCGCTGCTAGATAGCGTCTTTGTCCTTTTTAGCAACTAAGGATGATATGGTGAAACAGAGATATGAGGCTGACAGGAAAGGATAGCTCTACTGAAGAGTCCCTCATTTCCTGTTTGTGATTTGTCTCTCATTTACTATTGAATTATTATGCAAATTTTGGTTGACTCTGAGGTGAAACAACCTTAAACTACTCTCAAAGGTTTGACTGGGTCTTGCAGGATTAACATATTACTACAATGGTTACAAAAGGTAAGGCATCATCAGGCAAACAAAGGTTTCCCAGCCCTCAGGAGCTACCACAGCAAAGCCACAGACCTGTAACAATATTCCTGATTGGTTTTACAAGGGCGTTGAAGGCAGAAACTTCAGGCTGCCTGTGTTCCCACATAGGCTGCCAAATAACAAGGCCACTGGCCAACCGAAATGTCAGGTCAGACTCCTAGAAGGACAAACAGAAGCTGTATCACACAAGCTTATACAAAAGAGTGCTGTTTCCAGTCTAAAAGGAACGTTGTTCGTCTGATGCACAGATCTTACAAGAAATGAATGACACCTCATGCAGTTCTGTGGTCAGTATATGGTAATTCAAGCACCACTACCACTGTTCAGCAAACATTGATACATTTCAGGTATGGCTATCAAAAATAACAAGGAAATCCAATAGAGAGGTATACAAGAGACTTTTTCCTGAATGAAATTTCTACGATAGTGAATGAATCTTTTTTTTTTTCAGAACATTAAACTGTAAATGAGAAGACCATTCCTGTATCAGAAAGCAACCCTCTGACCATATCTAACCGCTTTATATTTAGTATCCAATCAAAACCTTAGGATTTACACTCAGAGACTTGAATTCATTTCCCCAAAAGAATATGAATAGTAAATATTAAAATGTTACTTAGAAGTTGAGAAAACATGAAATAGCAGTATACAATAATGTTGTTATTATTATCAGCACTGTTTTTACCTAAGCTATGTCAGTACAGAGATATTAGTACTACCTACATCCATGACATCATTATTTTATGTATGCAAGTAGCTGAAATCACGTGAATTATTACACAGTAAATCTTAGATCAGCTGAGGTGCAGGTATGCACTTACTTGACGTAAGGTCAGATCTACCTTAGGAGATACAGATACTGGTATACTCCAGCTATCTCCATAAGCCAAACAAACATGATAATAAGAGTTTGGGCAGCATAATTATAACTGCAGCACTGTGTCTGTTGGCATACCTCCACATCTCAGCAGCTGAAATCGATGATGCAGACAGAGCTCAAGAAATGGCAGGAACTGACTGCTTGTAGCTCTTCAGCTCTTCTATTCCCTACTCCATATTAGCGTTGTCTCATCATAATGAGTTCACAGGACTTGTTACATACTAAGCTAAGCTCACCCCCCAAAATCCTCACTGCTAAATACAGAACTTCTCTCAGAATTTAGGAATTCTATAATATAGGTCTGCCTGTGTCAGTATGTATGATCTTCCCTGAGAACATGCATTATTACTTTGGTTATCTGATCAGATAGTACTCCATGAAACACAGAAGGGACAATGATGACTAATGTGAGGCAAATGAGGCATGTAACTGGCTCATTTTTTTGAGCTTTGCTTTGATGACAGAAACATGCACATTTTCATGGGCTTGTCAATGGTTATCACTACAGTATCTCAGATATCTTCAAGGTATATCTGAGATATTGTTATTAATTCCATCTTGTAAATGGGGAATTACTTCCTGGGAAGATTTATATATATATATATATAAAGAAACCTAATGTCTAATAGCCAGAGTCTACCCTAGTTTCATTTATTCAAAGGGCAACCCACATTTGTGTGCGTAACATTGGAAGGAATTTTGTATTTCTTTCTGTCATGTCACAGTAGCTTACACAACTAGCAAAGTATGAAAAATTTGGGCAACAATATACAGGAACTCAGTAGCAGAAGTAGGGAAAGACTCAAGCTCTCCAGACCTGCTTTCACCTGCCTTAACCAAAAGATTATCGTTTATCTCTTATACTGTCTTGTCTTCTTCAACTGTTGCAGCTCATAAGGCAAGATTAGAACAGATAACAGCCTCCATCATTTCATTACTTCATAGACCTTTTCTAAGCACCTACTCTCCAGAGCCAGTTTCTCTTACGAGGCCTAGTTGGGAATGTAAAGACTAACTGAACAATAACCAAACCACCCAGTTACTCCTCCCCAACTCAGCAGGATGGGAAGGAGAATCAAGAGAAAGTTGTAGAACTTTTTGGGTTGAGATAAGGACAGTTTAATAGAACCCCACAATGAGTAGGCAGTTACAGTGATGGCCAAAGGACAAAGAAAAAGGAGCAATGCCCAATGTAATTGCTCACCACGCTCAGCCCAACAGCAGAACTGCAGTTCCCACACTGACCCCAGCACTGCCCCACCCCAGCTGCTGCCCTTATATCCCGAGCATGATGGCACATGGGATCTAACAGCCTGGCCACACCCCCAGCAGCAGCTGGGGAGAGTTAATTCTATCCTGGCCAAACCCAGCACACCTGGCCAAACCCAGGACACTAGAGAAGCGCCCTCCAGAGAAACTAAAGACAAGAGGCAGGAGACTCCTCATCACACCACTCAGCATAAATCCAATCGAGGGACCTGGCAGATAAGAAGCCTGCAGCTTGTTTGTAACTTTGGAACAAAGGAATGCTCAATTGCCTTTTCCACTGCCATGCTTAAACCACTATTATGCATTCCTGGTAATTAGCATCAAGATGATTAGTAATGACAACAATAAATGCCAGTGGCAGCCCCACAGTAGAATCTCTGAAAATCTAGGGACGCCATTCTGAGCAGTCCTTGAGAATCACTAAAGCAAGCTAAATCTCACAATCCTTTCTGCAGGTTCCAAGATCTCAAAGATTCCACAAGGGCCTCAGACCTTCAACATTCCGGAGGGCTTCAGACTGATGAGCCTTTGTGCCTTTCTGATGCTGTGGTAATTGTTCATGTCACTGGAAATATTTCTTCCTGATGGCAGTAATATTCTGCCAGCCTGTTAAAACATTTCTAGTGGTTACACAGGGTGCACTGCATGCTGAATTAAATAACAAAGGCAGAACCAGTCTCTTTCTGCTCAGAACTGTCTGCATACAAATACCCCATCACTTACTTTAATCCTGTGTACAAGGGGAGCGAAGAGGAATACAAAGAGCTCCACTGTGGCCATGGAGTTCTGGAAGAACTTCCTTCTGTTATTCTCCTCCTCATCATTCGTGGTGCTGGGCTGAGGATGTCCTGGTGATCCTTGGTTTTCAGCCTGGTGGATAAAGGCACTACTGCTCCCTCCCCAACCAGATCCTCTGTCTCCTCCAAAACGGTCATTGCTGCAGTCCTGTGGGGCCTCCAGCAGCATCCAGTGAAGAGTGTGAAGAAGCTTAGTTTCAGCTACTCCAAGCTTATCCTGATGTCCTGGATGGAAAAATGTAGCACAGTATCTCACAGGGTTTCCATTAATGGGACTGTTGAGACTTTCAGAGCCACACAGGGAAACTCAGCATCTGACTTCCTGACAAGCATTTGAGTATTAAAATTCTACCATTAACAGTATCAGCATTCTGTTTCATTATGTTTGAAACTTCCTAATTCACAAGTGTCCATTTTCTTCAGAGCACCTGCAATTCAATCCCTGTAGGACAACAAAATTCATAGACATAGAGTGGTCCTAAAAGATGCCAGCTCGACGGTCTGTTCTGTTTGACTCATTCAATAAAGATAAAATGCAAGTGAGCACTGTGAGGTGCTTAAGCTGTGTCCTGTTAATGTTACTGGCATGTCTCATGAAACAAATTCCTGCTGCAATCACTACTGAAATCAGTAAAAAACTAGTAAAGGAAGTTAGGTTTGGACCTGGCCTTATCATTATTATCTGATTGACTTCTCTGCTGAGAATCACATGCATTGGTCTCAATGAAAAGAAGGAAAAAATCCCCAAAACAAACAAGTGATTATATTAAAAGTATCTGTTGCAAATGATCACTGCAGCATGCCTTGAAAGAACTAAGTATTCTTTCAGAGAACCCATGCCTGCTGGGTGGTAAGGCTTTTGCTGAAGTAGTTCTGTTATGTCTGGAAAATAACCAGCAAAATATTACTGAATTACTTTGACTCTACAGCTCAGCAAACCATTCACTTCACTGGGGAAGCTCTCTCAGGTTGCCCTGTTATAAATAAGAACAGATTAAGAAAGGCAACCCACAGAACAAAATAACCAGGATTCTAGGATTTAGAGTATGTGATGGCACTTTATGCATCAATCTGTCATATTTTTACTGATAACTTTAGTAATGGAAAACCCAACTCAGATGAGCACTAACCTAGCTTGTTTCGGTTGGACAGCAATGTTGCAGTACAGTGCAGCACATGCGGGAGCGCAGCTTGGACAAGTTCCCAGCGAGAAATGCTCTGGATGGCTTCAGAGAGAGCTGGAGAAAGGCCATGCAGCTTGTTCTCTACTAAAACTCTTTCAAAAGACTAGAAGGAAGAACAAATTTTAAAAGACACTATGTATCTACTTCTGCACATACCTTCTAGTACACAGAACATTCTCTTTTAAAAACCTGTAATTTTCTATTCTATAACTAAAGCACACCTTTAATATTTTTCCTGAATAACAGTGACTCTAGCTAAAGCTCATCAAACATATGGACACACTTGGCTAAGAAATGAATGGGCTACTAAATATATTTTCTGTAACAAAAAAGCAAGTGTCATGTATATTAATTAGTAAGTGCTGACATCAAGTCAGACTTAACAGTTAGTCTGGCATGTCAGGGATCCTGTTGGAAGTCACAGGAGCTAATGGAGACTGTGTTTGTATAGCTGAGTGCTGGATATTCTCCTCACACATACATGCTCTTTCAGTTTAGTGTAACACAAAGGGCAAGCCATTGAAGGTATATGGGCCTTAGGAAATATTTTCACACCCTGCCACAAAAAATAATCAGCGTGTAAAATTTTTTGTCAAGCCATGATGCAATAGTTTCGTGAACACTTAAAAGACCCAATGGCAGCAGTAAGTTCATTACTTCCACCTCGAGAAACACAAAATAAGACTATCTGCCTTTGAAATCCCAAAGGAGGTTCCTTATTGCTAGTTGCTCCAACCATTTCAATACGCTGTTCTTCTGACCAGATACAAAGATCTCATTACATGTTACAGAAGCAGCTACATTCCTTCACTCTAGTTGCTAAAGTGAAGAAATGCATTAGTGATAATGCATGTCCTTGCCATACATCAGCTTAGCCTCCTGACCACCTGTTTGCTCATAAGCCATTTCACCAATTTTATCAAGCTCTGAGCAAACACATAACTGTTGGCATTCATGACCTAATGGGTGCTTCAGATGTCCTCACTCCAGATTCATAAAGCTTATCCTTCAACACTAGTAATTGCAATTTTACCTGTAAATTTGAGAGGGGTAATAAGAATAGACTTAATTGCAAAGAAGAAAACAAAAAGAGCAGCAGTCATAACCCAGCTCTCCCAAATGACCAACCGTCCGAGGCACGGCACGCTAGCCAGCAGTAACATGCACTCTTTGGCATCCCCTAGCAGCTGTGCTCCTTTGTTCTCTCAGGTCGTGGCCACACTTTCTGGTGTGGGCAGACACAAGCTCCTCTATCAAGAAGCAGGATGCCCTAGTGCCATCACATTTTTAGAGTGTCCCCAAAAAATAGCTCTGCTCCAGTCAGTAAGGAGGCAGAGAAACATATCTCAGGCACACATAAAGAGAAAGGGAGATGGACTTTATGATTTACACAGGTGTATTTGGAAGATGTTCAGAACAGAGTCTACTTATACAGGACTAAGTCTGTAGCAACACAAAGCGAACCTGAGGAAATACTGACAATAAACATTAGAGATGCTAACAATTAGAGAGGTGCGTAGAAAGTGACACTGCCCACCTACTAGAAACCCCAGATTCCAGTTAGAAAACTCAATAGCCTTTCTTTCTGGAGCAATAGCTAAAAATGGAGGGCATAAGCTGTAATATGTGGACAAAAATGCTGTCTTCCTGGGGACTTGTCAAAAGTATCACGCCATGGATGGTCAGCAATGCATATTTCTTAGCACCAGGAACAGAAAATTCTGGGAAAATGTCTGGGAAAGGATGCCTCACATCACTCTTACACTAATGTGCTGGGAGGTTGCATTGTATACAAAGGAAAACTGTCTCCTGTCATTCATTCTTATGTTGAGGAACAGGGGGAATACGAAAGGATGGCCAGCACTCAGAAAGCCTTGGCAGGAGAGTATTCTCTTCCATTTAGAAGCTACAAGACCATCGAACCACAGTAGCAAGTGAAAGCACGTTAGTATAAAACCAACAGAGATCTAGAACAACTGTCCCAGACCAGGTTACCTAACAAATTGGGAAAAAAGCAGCAAAATATACCCAGAAGCAAAAAAAAAGGAGCTGTAGGGTTAATGCATGGCTACAAACAACAGTCTGAAAGAGACAATGAAAAACATGAGTTTGTTTGTTTGTTTGTTTTCAAAAGGGGACAGGGTCACACTCTTTATTTGTTACTCTGGCCACACATTCCCATGTCTACTTATGCATAAGCTCTGGGGATCACTGAAGCCTTCATTCAACTTCAGAGTCAACTGAGCCTCTACACAAGCCAAAATGAGGCTCAGCATTGAGATAAGGAGTTTTTATCAGGTTAGTGATTGGATTAGTCCACTGAAATGCCTGCCAAGCACCAGTGCTGACCTAGGTTTATCAAATGAAATTATCTTCTCACCTGTAGTAGAAAAGCCAAACCATAAGCTCAGACTTCAGTACAGTGCCAAAGTTGTTCAGATTACAGAGCAAGGAGAGGAAAAAAGCCACTGTGAGAAGCAATACTCACTACTCTGAAGAGTGAGGGAAAATGTTGCTCTCTAGCTCTCCATTTCAGGCCTCATTTCAGGGTAGGTTCAACGGCATCAGGGATCAAGTTCTCCCAACACAAATTCTCTTCTTCTGGAAGCTCTGGACTACCATTCTACATACTTCAAAAACTCATGAGGTACCAAGGAATCTGCAATTATGTCTTCAAAGTAGGCTTATATTCACCTCAACATTTTGGGTTTCCGAGCCACATTAAGCTTTTCTGCATGGTTAACCACCACATTCCTCTGTTCTTTCCTGACCTGAGTAGAAACAGCACTGACAACTGTTACAAGCAGTTGAACAAGAACAGGAAGTTCTTTGGACAAGTGTTCCCATGGGGTTTGTCTGGCGTTTTCCATAAAGGTCCAGCTCACAGCAGCTTTTGCCTATACCAGACATTCAAGGTCCAAGACCCTGGGCTAGCATTTGCTCCTGTAGAGCCTCCCTTTTGGTTTGCTATAGCTGTACTCTGACATTCAGGACCTTCCACAGAGAATACATAGACATTAAAGCGAAAGACTTAATTTTCAACCACGAACTAGGCAACCGCTGCTACAGCTGAGAGGAGTTACATGCTTCAATGACAAGGCTGAATGAGAATGTCTGAACTGAGCTCCCTGTAAGTCAGTCGAGAGAGATATTTGCATTCTACAGGCATGTCTGGAGATGTAACCTCAGTGTTACTGCTGGGCTAAGAAAACAGTTACCTACTTATAGCAGGCTTGTTCCTGCCTGTATCGCCCTACACACCAAAGGAGCATAAAGAACATCTGCCAAGGTGGTAGTGAGGGAAGCCAGTGTTATGTCTTGGCTGGAGAAAGGGCAGCCCCTCTCAGCAGTGCTCTGTGTGCATGCGTTCTGCTCCCTTAGGGCCACTTACAGGAGCATTTTCCCTTTTAGCCTGATGATGCTATCTGTCTTCTCAGGGAGCCTTATCTGGCTGCCCTCCCACTGCTGCTGTTCTCCTTTTACCTCTGTCTCCACCAAGAACCAAAGAGGCTGTCAAAGTGCTTGTGATCGGGGTCAGCTTGTGCGTGACTGCTGCTGGAACAGGAATATGTAGCTGCCTGAGAATCCTAGACAAGCAGTACATGACAGTGTAGATTCTGGTTGGATTTTGCCATGGCTTCCTATACAATTCTGCTCGAGTTAAATGAAGTTTCCCTGCTCTAAGCCCAGGCCAGCTACACCTGCAGCAAACTGTGGGAGGCAGCAAAGGCTCTGCCAGGCCTCTCACCCCTGCTAGCCAGCCAGGACTGTGGGAAGCTCAGCACTCCCCTGTTCCATCCTATCAGGAGGGCCAGATGGGCTGCAGGTCTCCTCCAGGGAAATGGCCCAAGAAGATCTCACTTGAAAGAAAAAAAAGGCACTAACCTAGGAGAGCAGGGTCCAGTGCTTAGCCTACTGTATGTACAGAAGGACCCTGGCAGGGATATGGAGAAAGTGTTAGTGGTCTTTGAAACAGATTTCAAAGGAACCTTATTGCCTCATCCTTCCAAAGCTCAGACTGCATCATGGTGGGAGGCAGAAACCATTGCTAAAGTCATTTCAGCCTAACTGGAAAGAGCTTGAAATACAGACAGACTGTACTGTCAGTCTGTGATGGGTCCTCTGAGTAAGGAATACTTCCTAGAAAGATCTAAAACATTAATCTAGGAGTTTTTAGAGATGGTAAAGATCCATTGTTTATCAAACATAGTAATGGTACAAATGATCAACGAAACACAAATGCCAAAAACTTTATTTACAGAACATTCCCATGTTCAAAAACTCAATTTTCTGCAACTATGTCCATCAGCTAGATTAAATAAAAGTGGCCTCTTTTAATCTTTGTTCCATGTCTATCTTTTAAGCATTTCTAACAACAAAACATATTACTAAATTTGAAAAAAAAGTAAAAACCAAACCAGACAGAAAACCAAACCAACAGAAAAGAGGTAAACATTAAATAGCAGAATCCTCCAGAAAACTTTGGGGTTTTTCCATGCCCAATGCAATCCAGGGCAAAAGAATTTAAAACATATTGAGTCCCTTATCCTCACCCCCAAAAATGCATTAGCTTTGTACAGCACTCACACAGTCCTGTGAGCTCATTCACAGCTTTGGCTCACACACATCAGAAATGACATTGTGTCAGGGCAGAATAACTTTAGAATGGGAAGAAGGAAGAACATTAAATCCATACTGAGGCACAAGACCATTTAGACAGTGTAAGACAATGTGTGTGAGGGGATATTTATCTTCAGATTAAGGCTATTATTCACGGACCAGTTGAGGTCAGTGTGATCATTCAGGTAAGGCAAACAAGGCTATGAAAGGGACAGGTTTTTCTTCAAGTATTGTGGCATAAAGCAATGCTCAAAGAAGCAATGCAATCTGCTCTTGCAGACCAGATGCTATACTCACTGAATCTAGGCCTCCAGCATTTACTCCCTCAATCCACAATATGCAGCAAATTCCACTGCAGCAAGTTAAGAGCCAAGAATAATAATAGAATACTGCATAATGTTGTCATATGCATTGTCAGACAGATAACAGCCTATAGACATGCCTAGAACAATTCTGGCTAGAGAATTTTAAAAGGACAGATCATATAACAGATGCACGGCACTCTTAGGCAGGCCAGTCAAGACAGTGGTGGTAGATAGCTTGATGTTTCAGAAGACAAGCCAACTACCTGTCAAGTTCTAGAACTCTTTTTCTCACCATGCACACAGCACTCCCCACTGGATAACACAGCAGATGTCGATCCAGGCAAACATTCCTGTGAATTAGCAGGGATAGGAAACTGATGTGCAAAAGAATCACAGAAGACCTCGAGCTGGAAGGGACTCATGGACTCCAACTCTGTGTTGTCCAACTCCTGTCCTCACAGGACTGCCTAACACTAAACCAAAGATCAGTACACTCCCTGCTGTACTTGAGCTCAGGTGATTTGGGCTACAGTTGACAGTTTGTGCTGGGAAAAGAATGTGGCAGATGAGGCAGCTCAGGCTGTATCACATCAATTGCTCAAAACTAAGGCCCACCTTTGAAAGCTTCCTACTGTAATTTAATGATTATGTTAAGAATTGGAGAAGAAGCAAGTTCTCCTTCATCCAAGGGGCAGACATGGGTTGGATCTTCATGAAATGTGTTTTTCCAGAGCTCCCTTCTCCTTGGCTGAAGTGTGTGATTTATGTTGTCTTGCAGCTGTTTTTTGTTTGTCTGGTTTGGATTTGGGTTTTTTGGTTGGTTGATTGGTTGGTTGGTTGATTGGTTTTTTTTTTACACCTAGTAAATTCTGGTATGTGCTTACAAAATAAAGGTGTTTTAGAATCAGCCTGGGCAACATAGAAGAAGATCTGATGCTAACAGTATAGCATGAAGCACAAGGAAGTCACAGACAGACAGGTACATCATGGAGAACACAGAAAAGGAAGCTCTGTCCCTCTACACAACAACTCACAGGTGGGGCCAGAGCCTCAGATTATAGGCTCTTCAAGGCATGGCTCCTGCACACTGCTGAGACTCTTGGTAAAGGACATCAGGAAAGCAAGCTGTTTTCTGGGCTCTGAACAACCAGAAACTGTCAATGGTATAAGCCAGGGATGACACTTTTTGCCCCATGTGCCATAATTGCAATACATTTTACTCATCAACACGGTAAGCCAGCAGTTCTCTACCAGTATTTGGTATCTAGCAATAACCTTGAAAAATTTATGGATTTCTTAGAAGAAAACGAGTCAGCAGCAGCTAGGGCTTCTCCAGCTTAATATCTTGTGAGAAGGAAGTCAGAAAATTGCTGCAGAGAGACCTAAGTGCTTTAAGCTATTAAGATACACGTCCACACTAAGTTTTTCCAGTCTGTCAAGTTTGGCTGCAACTGCTTAATGCACTTTAAGTTATCCAAAGACCAGCAACAGTTCAAGGAATTATGAAATTCCCTAGATACCAATCTTATTTGAACTTGCTGCATGCCTTTCCTTTCTCCATCTTTTAGACAGCAGTGAGGTTCCATCTAAAATACAGTTAGAAAAGAGTTATTAGTATCTACATAATTACCTGTCTTTATGCTGCTAAGACACACCCTCTCTATTTTTTAATAGAAGAGGTACTTTCATCCTGCACAATGGAAAAGTTATTGCTTAAAGCCTGTTAGTAATGTATAGATTTTCAATATTTTAAGTATGAAAAAACTCCAGTAATCACAAACTGAAATGACATCAATCTCATCTGAAAGCACATACACACATGATGAACTGCAAGTTTAGACCCAGATTGTATTAGCTCAGCCTGCCCATACCATTACTTACTTTAATTGCTAATTGTTTCAGTTATTAATACTCAAATCAATGTATTTTTGCTGTATTTAGAGATGCACATGCTATCCAAATTCTCTAAATGGGAAAAGGTTTCAAATCCTCCATGTGATAATGTACAAAATAAAGGTGAATGGACCAAACCCACTTCTGGCATGAGCTTGCTGACCAGCCACCATGATCAGATCAAGTTGCCTGAAAAGCTGGTTACTAGTAAGAGTTGAAGAAGAAAAATATGTACATACCACACAGGATGCTTCATACTGTTTCCCCAGTTTAGGTCTTAAAAATGCACTGAAGGAAGAGGAAAAAAAAGTGTTAGAGACCCAGTTGTTCAAGTGTTTATTTTACTTAGTTACTTCCAGGACTTTTCCTATTTTTAGGTATGCAGAAGGCTGAGAAACTTAAAATAAAGGAAGACATAAGGCCAAAACAATGTTCAGTTACCTGTTGATGACATTGGATATATAAATACTGTCATTTTTTGTAGAAGTTTCAAGAATTTGTTAATCCACCCTCAACACAAGTCCTGTTCCCTGTGGATTTAATCTTCACAGAATCATAGAATGGTAGGGTTGGAAGGGACCTTTAGAGATCATCTAGTCCAATGCCCCTGCAGAAGCAGGTCCACCTAGATCAGGTCACAAAGGAACGGGTCCAGGCAGATCTTGAAGACCTCCAAGGAAGGAGACTCCACAACTTCCCTGGGCAGTCAGTGCCAGGGCTTCGTCACCTGAACAGTGAAACATTTTTTTCTTATGTTTAAGTGGAACTTTTTGTGTTGCAGCTTCATCCCATTACCCCTTGTCCTGTCACTAGATACAA
>WBNH01007098.1:0-83012 GCA_013401255.1 Urocolius indicus
CCTCAGTACTTCATCTACGCCTCTTTTGAACAAAAAATAAATGGTCCCACTGATGTTCCAAATTTGCCATTTATGAAATTTCAAGGTTCTAATTAAAGTTTATGCAAAAGTGTTGAAACTCCCACTAATTTGAGAGAATAACAAATCATTCTGCTGCTAACAACTGTAGGAACTTATTTATGTTACTATTATCTGGCAGAGAGAGCATATTGCCAAGGTTAAATACTGAGACATGGAGTTATTGCAGAGCATTACCAACTTACTTTTTAAATATAAACCTTTCATCTGGGCAGGATGAATTACTGTGCACCTTTTAGTGCCAATTTATTTCAAAATACCTTGAGTGTATGTGAACATTCTGTGGTATTTTTCCTTCTTCTTCCTTTTCTGTTCCCTGTTCTTAGGTGCTTGAGTTATGTTGAGTTCTCAATCATGACTTCTGCCTTGCTCCCAGAAAACTTTTATTTGCAACTTTGCATTTCGTGGGACTGCTTGGGTATCTGAAACCAGACACAGACGTTTTTGTTGTCAACTCAAATAACCAAAGGATACATGGGAACAAAAGAAAGAGAGATCCTGCCTTGATCCATAGTGTGGCAATGGACCTGCTTTATACTTCCAGTGTGTGCCTTGCAGCTGCTTCATGTTCCCTAAACGGGGCTTAGGGGCCTGAAGGAATTGTGACCCTGCTTGCACGTTACTCTATCAACTTTTATGGCCTTTCTATTCTGTGACTTTCTGACAGCAAACCTGTATTCTATATATTATTGGTATTTTCCTAGGCAACATTCCTGATTCTACATAACACAGGTATTACTTTCCCTCCTGCTTTGCTTGGTCCTGTGCCAAAGCATTATTCTACAGACAAGTAATGTGAACTACTGAGGTTTTCACTATGCTAATTTATTCCTAGAGAACATGTAACTATGTCTTTTGAATTAGCTTCAATAATTTTACTATATTAATAGCTACACCAGTTTTGAAATTAGAGAAGAAAACTGCAGATCAAGACAAATTAGGAAAGAAAATTGATAAACAGACAAACCTGGCTGGATTATTAGAAGTCTGGTAACATACTTTTTAAGAGTTAAAAAACCTTAATTTTGTGAGCAGGAAATAGTGATGAGAGAATGTGATGGACAGTTGAAGTTTCAGGAAAAAAATCTAGTAAATATTTAATAATGCATCCTAAAATCTACTCACTCAGAGTGATTGAGAATGATAGCTTTGCAGGAGGTGCATTAAACCTCAAGGTAAAATGTACAGCAAATGAATTCTGAGGAGATAAACAGAAAAGTAACATACGGTTTTTACTTTTGAGTGATAGAAATCCATACCAAACTCAGCAACTCCTTGGAGATAACAGAAATGCATGCAAGCAGGGAAACAGATCAAAGGAATAGGATTGCTTCACATGAGTCCTTGTAATCTGCTAAATATGTACACTACAAAGTTATATGGAGATCTTTCAATCAAAGCTTAGGTAGTAGAGTGTCAGTAGCATGTCACTTTCTGACACATTGTTGTAATCATTTCTAATTGATAGGTAATCTGTCAGTAAGTTAATTCCAAGAGCACTTTCCACAATGTTGCTAGCAAGAGTGTCAGCTTTCTGTCAACAGTGACTGCAGAAATGGCACACACTTGTTAATTCTGGCAGCACAACACATGCTGGGAATATCCGAAACATATGATCTGATCAGATCCCCACAGTTAAGACAATACTTTGATGATAGACTTTTGTTGAGAATTTAGAGCCTTCAACTCAGTGGTGTGAGCTGCTTAGATAATACTCTTTTTTTGGAGTCAGTAACAGATGTGCAATGAATAGCAGGGTTTATTCTTCCTGGTCAATCTGTGCACAAAATATCCCTCTGCAATTTTGTTTCAGAGATGCAATGACAGAGATACTCTGGGGTTTTTTTTAATCCTCTCTTTGCAGAATGAAAAAGCACCAAAATGGAAAAGTAAAATGGAAAAGACATCACAAAAAATATGTGCAGAGGCATAAATTCTCTCCTCTGCAATGGCTTGTGATATTCACCTAAGTAACCAACACATGATCATGTCGTGGGTGACCATTAGAACCACATGACTATCATTTCATGACTTCAATGACTGCTCATTTCAAACATCCTTGGTAATGAAATATACCATTTCCTAATCTTTTAATCATGCTCTTCTCAGAACTGGAAAGGAATAATACCTTGAGTCTGAGGTGATCTGACTTTCAGTTGCTATGACTTCCCTACTTCTAAGTGCTTAGCCTTTGCTTACTAGGTGAGGCTAAGTGCTACACTTAAAATTGAGCCAGGGGAGCAGAGGCTATATGGTTGCCTTGAAGCAGACTAATAATATGTGGTATTTAGTCATATACTGTAATAATATGGTTATATGAATCCTCTCATGGTCCCTCTCATCCCAGTGTGACAGAAAGGAGGCTGCTGCAGGTCTGTGTTCTCTGTGTGCCAGTAGTAAGGCCAATTGTGTATTTCCAGCTAAAGCACGTGGACACGCACACATGGCCAAACATAGACCAGCACAGAGAGAGGTCAGTGCCTTTGTCAGCACTCACATAAACACCCACAGCACTCACACAGACTTGAAAAATCACAGATGGTCTTATTCCACTTCTCCTCCTGTGCTGTCTGGGATTGGAGTCAAGATATATACACCCTCACTCTTGATTCACAAACACATTTCTATGGGTTCCTTGAATACTAAACCATATTTTTCAATCCATCCAATATCTGTGGCCCATTCTTACACACAGACTGAGGCTTTTCATATTTCCCTGCATGAATCTCTTCCGACCTACCATCTGGTCCAACCTGAAGTTCATTAGCTGTTTGAACACACAAGTTCAGGGAGTGACCCACACAGAAAATAGAATTAATTTAATAATGCATCCATGTCTATAAAATATTTCTGTATTTTATATGATTTTATGTGATATATGAATTTTATGTGATTCTCTGCATCAAAGAAGATAATGATAGAGCTGAAATGAAGTACTTCCAAAAAAAAGTTCTTCCTGCTTCTCTAAAATTTTCATAAGGCCGCTGAAATACAATACAAATATAAGACTGTGACTGCACAAGTTCAACATGTATAGGTTAGAATAATAACTATGAATTAAGAGAATCAAGCAGAAGATAGCAGCACAAATGACTGCTGTGTGTCAAAACACTCATCTCATGACTACTGTACATCACCTTGAAACATTCTTTGCCTTACACATTAATTATGCAGTAGCAGTAAACTTTGGTTAGGATGGAAAAGTAGTGTTATTTTATCATACAAGCCTGACAAATCAATCAACTTATTTTTAAGAGTCTTAATTCAAAAATCCTTCAGCACATGTGTTTTTTTTTTTCTTTTTAATTTATGCAGTGCTTCAGGATTCAGAGAGGAAAAAAACACTGATGCAATCCCCAGTGAATAACTGATATGCTCACATACGTTTAGGTCAATGAAAGCTCTGTAGAATTTAGGCATAAACAAAGTTGACTACATTTAGCTGAATCATCACTTCATTAAGTATTCCTTTTTATTCCATTCAGATATAAATGACCACAGGCATTTAAAAAATATTTTATTCTTTATTCATAGAAACATCTTTTTGAATTTCATGCTTAACGTTTTCATCTGATACAACTGTTGTTGTTTCCATTGGATAGGTACAGTCTTTGGAGGCTTATTAAAAAAAAAGGAGCAACATTCTTCTTCATCTACAGGACAATACCTAAATGATACCCTTTACGCTCATGTTCAGTGTCAGATTTCAACAGCAGAATTCAGCTCAAAAGGTAACTGTCTGAATTTATATATATATGCACCTGTAGGTATGCCACAGTTGTGGTTCAGTTCCAGCTGGCAATGAAGCAATGCACAGATTCTTGCTCACTCTCTACCTACCGTCTCCATTCTCCTTAGCGTGGTAGAGTCCCCAATGAGATGGGAGGAGAAAAGATCACCAAGGGCCTTGTGGATGGAGACTGAGGCAGGGAGGGCTCACTGCCGGTTATGGTTCCAGGCAAAACAGACTTTACTACTTAGGGAAGAAAGCAAGTAGAATTTAATCTACTACCAACTAGAAACAGAACGGTCAGAAAGCAAAGAAACCAGCATGATGGAAAAATACAATCAGCATTTTAAGATCTCTTCCCCTACCCTTCCTGTCCTCCTGGGCTCAGCTCCTGCTCCCAATATCTCTACCTCTTCCACCTCAATGGTGCAAGGTGGGAGGGAACAGTCAGTCCCTCAGAGATGGTCTCTGCCACTTCTTCTCAGAGGAGGAGGACCCCTCACATTCTTACCCTGCTCCAACACAAGATGTCCCCCACGGGATACAGTCCTTAGTGAATCTCTCTGATGTGAGTCCTTCCCGAGGGCTGTAGATCCTCACAAACTCCTGCATCACTGGACTCCTCTGTGGCCAGCAGCATTCCAGGCACCTTCTGATGCAGCTCCACCCTCCCACAAATTCACAGTCTCATGTGTCACCACCCCTGGCGTGGGATTCTCCATGAGCTGCCAACAAATCTCAGCTTCACCATTCCTCTTCATGGGTTGCAGGGGAACAACTGCTGTCTCAATACGAGATTCAGAGAGGTCTCTGCTCCAGCACATCTCCTTTTCTCTTCCCTCACTGATCTTGGGGTCTGCATGGTCACTTCTCTCTCATCCCACTCCTTTCCCCACCACCCAGAAAAGAAGGAAGAACCCTCCTCTTCTGTCATCTTAAAGGGTGATCTTGGAGGTGCTCAACTGGCTCAGCCTCAGAGGTGAGTCTGACTTAGTGCCAGTGAAAGGTTTGAGCAACTTCTTATAAAAGCCACCACTGCAGCTCCTCCCCTGTTACCAGAAACAGCTCCAAACAACCTATGACAGCTATATATCTAAATTCCCAAGGAGTCAACAGATATATTAGTACTATAATCTGCATAACTTAGAACTCTGCCAGAAGTTGACATTGAAGTAAATATCTAAGCCTTTGATTCAATTACTGCCATATAAGCACTTAATTCTGTATGACATGCTCTAGAACAACCAAGACATCCTTGTGAGTTTGGCAGATCTAGCACAAGCACTTGCATCCATTGATATTGGCAGCTGACAGACAATGTGCCTTAGAGTATCTTAGATCACATTATACACTCATGTGTGGGCAAGTGAGCAAAGTCTTAGATTGCTTGACTGCAATGGTTACCATGTCTGTAGACAGTGATGTGTGGAAAGCTACATTTAGCTCTCCCGTTTCTGAACTGAATCTTTCACTGGTTACAAAGAATAGTGAAACAAGTAATTTCAACAGAACTTTCTATAAAATAATCTGGTTGTCCTGCATTCATTTAGTTTTAGTACCTTGTATTATATACAAATAATGGAATTCAATGTAGTTAGAGCTCACCATCAAATCTACTGTTTGTAAAACTAGATTCAGAAAGTTATTAGCTGTCATTTAGATTCTTGTATCTATAACTGAGATTTACAAAATCCTTTTCAGCTACCATTCAATTCTAAAAGCAGCAAAATGTCTCCAGTTTCCAAAATATTAGATGGAAATCACATAATCACCTTGATTTTCATGGTGTACATCAACCTCACTCCTACCTCTTCAAAATTACAAACATTTTCTTGTATCTGCCCCGAGTTTTCTTCTGTGGATAGATCAATTTATCAATCAGTTTGGTTTAGTATTCTTATATCACAGAAAGTGAACACTGCAGAAGTCATTTAGCACCATTTTCCCTGCCCAGATCAGTGCAACATTATTTCCTATAGAGCTTTTCACAATATGTTTCCAGCTGTAAACCATTCTTTCTATTCTTATACATGTAACACTTTTTCATTCCAATGTGCTGAACTACCCTTTCATGAAAATCATTCTGGGTAGTATTTATGTGTCAGAGAATTAGACAACTTTTCTAATTTAAGTTCTCATGCTAGTAAGGAAAATAAATCCTAAGGAAACTTCTAATGAACTACATATACTTGTTTGCGTATCTTGGAAGTAGGCCTGTGGTTTTTCATGAAGGATGCACATGAACATGAATAAATGGGATTTTCTTAAGGATATTAGTGTTTTTTTTCCTAAATGAAGTGAGTTTTTAATTCTTCACAGATCGATGATTGACATAACTTGAGTTTTAGTCTATAATTCTTTTTTTTCCTTTTGCAGCCCAGTTCTTGGTAGAATGATAATGAAAAAAATTGCAAACAAACATTCCAGTATTCAGAAACAGTTTCTCAAGCCAAAAAAGGGGTTTTATCTATGGCATACTGTAGAAAAAAAAAAAAAAAAAGAGCTTAAATCACTTGGTGCATGAATGATATATTGGTGACCTTTGTAATATAATAATGGTAACACATTTTTTAAACTAAGACTAAATTACCGAAATACATCTCAAACAAATCTGTGGGAGGTTAGTATTATATGTGAAATATTTCTGATTTTCTTTAACTAACATGAAAGAAATAGGCAAATTTCTCCATTCAAGAACATATCTTTAGTAAGCAGTAAAACTCATGCTGGAAGAGAGCATGTTAACTGATAGGAAGGAGAAAAAACTTTAGTTATCCAGTTTTTAACATCATTAGTGCTGTAATATTCTTAAAATTCAGAATGGAGGAGAAAAAAAAGTCTTTGACTTTTTGTTGTCACAAATGTATGTAGAAAGAGAATCAAGAGTTTCACACGGCTCCTGACTTGTCATGAAAATATATTGTGGATACAGATGCATTTGTAAAGGCACAAAGAGATTCCTTGTAGAAGCTTAGCACTTTTATGACAGTGAAACACTGCAAAGAAGACAGCTCCATTAGACCCACACAGATTCAGTATGAAGGGCAGGATGGATATTTGGAAAGCCTGATTCAGCTTCCACCGAAATATGTCAGAATGTCTGGTATACATTGTGTTTTAATTGCAGTTGAGTATGTCTTTGCTGTCGAGAAACAAATATAGACAAGCCAGAGATAAAATTAAAAACTCAAATCTTAACACAATGAAAAAAATCAGAATGGTGGAATGATAGAATCATTATATTTGGAAAAGATTTTTAAGATTGAGTCCAACCATTAACATGGTACTGATGAGCCCACCACTAAATCGCATCCCACATCTACACATCTGCCCCAATTCCCCATCTATATATCTCTAGGGGTGATGATTCCACCATATCCCTGGGCAGCCTGTGCCAGGGCTTAACAACCCTTTCCGTGAAGAAATTTTTCCTAATATCCAACCTAAACCTCCCTTGGAGCAATTTGAGGCTGTTTTGTCTTCTCACTTGTTACTGAGGAGAAGACACTGACTTCCACTTCACCACAACCTCCTTTCAGGTGGTCACAGAGAGTGATCATGTCTCCCCTCAGTCTCCTTTTCTCCAGGCTGAACACTCTCAGGTCTCTCAGCCCTTCCCCATCAGAATTGTGCTCCAGACCTTGCACCAGCTTTGTTACCCGTCTCTGGACATGCTTCAGCACCTCAATGTCCCAGCACTGAACACAGTACTCAAGGTGCAGCTTCACCAGCACTGAGTACAAGGAGACAATCACTTCCTTCATCCTGCTGGCCACACTATTTCTGGTATAAGCCAGGATGCCATTGGCCTTCTTGGCAACCTGGGCACACTGATGGCTCGTGTTCAGCCAGCTGTCGATTAACATCCTCAGGTCCTTTTCCACCCCACAGCTTTCCAGCTGCTCTGCTCCAAGCCTGTTCTGTCAGAGAACTACACCAACGCTGATCAGGGAAACACCACGGGTGACTGACCACCAACCAGATTTAATTTTCACCACCACTCTCTGGGCCCAGCTGTCAGCCAGTTTTCCACTCAATGAAGAGTACATTCATCCAAGCAACGAGCAACCAGTTTCTCCAGGAAAATGCTGTGAGAAATGCTGTTAAGAACTTTACTACAGTCCAGGTAGATATCATCTACATCCTTTCCTTCATCCATTAAGTGGGTCACCTTGTCATAAGAGGAAATTGAATTAGACAGTTTAAGAACTTCCTAACATACAAAGCTACACCACAATTTCTCTTTCCTTGGCTATGCCTTCCAAAGAGTTTACAGCCATCCATTGCAGCACTCCAGTTGTGCAAGTTAAGACTCACTTTGTGTCATGACTACTCTACCATCGTTATGGTATTCAGTTGCCTGAATGTAAGCATTCAGTAAAATTTAATCTCCTAGGGTTCAGAAAGGATTTTTCCCAGGTCCTTGCAAGCCCCTCCTAGTCTGACGGAAATTATGCATATTTTGCACAGACCAACTAAATCCCAAGATTAATTTAATCTACCTCCAAACATTTAAACATTAGGTAACTAGTCTAACCTGGTCACATGAACAGTAGTGGATAGAGAAACAGGAAAATCAGGTAGAAGAGTCATACCATCTGAATGTATTTTAGAAGAGTGGAAAGAATCCTTTTTCTTTCTCCAGGGATTATTGACAAAACTCAAATCCCTAAATAAAACAAATTTTAGATATCTAAGTTTAGGTGAGATACTTATCTCCCTGAGAGATTGATAAACCAATATTCTAATCTAATCTAAACTAATCAAATCAAATAAAATGTAATATATTCTAATTTAATCTATTTTTTTGTCATTTTTGTATTCCCTGGTGGTCTAGTGGTTAGGATTCGGCGCTCTCACCGCCGCGGCCCGGGTTCAATTCCCGGTCAGGGAAACAGTTCTTTATGGACTCTAAAAGGTGGAGCTTGAAGAAAGTGTAAAGGAACACATCACATTGTGCATATTTCTGATAATCTGAGTCCTTTATGATAAAAATTTACAACCTATAGTACAGACTTCGATCATCTTTATATCCAAAATACAGGTTTATGTGTTCTTGTTAAATGCAGTAGTCACCTGTTGATTAAGAGAGAAATGTTACTCTCACATTCCATGAGCTTCTGTCACTCTCTCAAACGTTTATAATAGCAGGCTGTGACTTGAGTCCTATCTGTAAAGATGGTTGCTCAACACAGGAAACACAGCATGTTCAACTGTTGAGTGCAATACCTACTCTTTTCAGGTCCACTTGTCTGGTTCCTTGAAAAGCTCAGTCTGAATTGGTTTGGTTGTTCCTTGCATGTTACTTTTTACAGCATGTAATTCACATCACAGATTATTTTCATTCCACTGTTAGATTACCTTAAAGTACATGTCAGATTTCACCATCCTTCTGCATTAGCCATTTCTTGTCTTTTATTTTTTCCACTCTAGACAATAATCTGGCTAAGAATTATTTGATACTGTTAATAAAGCTGTGCTATGATAGTAATTGCAATTTGACAAGCGTTTTTTTCTTCAGTAGCTGAACAACTAAACTGTAGTTACTACTTTCACTTATTTTCAAGCATTGTTTCAGAAATGGTGTAGACAGCCATATATTGATCACTTTTAGAAGTTTGTTACATTTTATTAACAATAGATTAATTAAGCTTCTTAGTAGTATTCGCAATTTTCTTTGTAGTGCATAGATCTTTGCAGATAAAAAGATTTGGTGACTACTGGTCTATCTATTAACTTAATCCTGATCTATTCAGAATTCCTTTATAAATGCTTTTTTTATGCATTAATTGTCAATGTAAGCATATTCCTTTCATATTCCTTTTGATGGTAATGATAATTTGCTTGCCATTTATGAAGATTTTGCTATTTCTGTTACTTTAATATTAACTTTTTAGGCTGTTATTTCTGATTCATTATTTTGGTGACTCTGTTTCCATTCATCATGATATCTGTGTTTTCTACATTGAGCTTGAGAGATTCCTTTTTTTTATCATTTCCTTCATTACTTTTCACATTTCTGAGTTATGTTTTCCAGAAATCTTATATTCTGTCAGTTATCAAACTTTTCCCCTCTAATATTTGTCTAATGAATTGATAAGCTTAAATTTCATTTCTTGCTATCATCATATTACAATTTTCTCTCTTGAAATATACTGATCTAATTGTGATGTCTGCTATCAAAAATGGCCACTGCCTGTCACTCACTTTATTTGACTATGCATCTTTTGATTGTCACATCCATCTTCTCTAGTCTCAGCAGGCTTATTCTTCTTTACTGCCTTTGTGAAAGCCTTCACTTCCCACAAGAATAGTTACTCAATTTTTTATGATATAAATAAGCATTTTATAAAACTTTCATTGTGTAGAAGAGTTAATTATTGCATTTTATTGGATCTACTTATTATTCAAAGCTTATTCATATGCATTGTGTTTGTAGAAAATCAAATATACTGACTAGACTATTTCTGTGGTACATTACAACAATCAAAATGTTTTTTAAAAGAAGCACTCTGTTTAAACTCACTGTGTAAAACACTGGAATATAAAATTTGAATTCACTCTTTGCATTTTTCCAAGTTTTCCACACTATGAAAATAGTTCAATGTTTGTAAACCAGCTTTTTAGAGATGGCCCCAAAAAGCAGAAGACTGAATACATCAACGCAATTATGAAACGATGTGGTTCACTAGTCAAGACATTTCACTAACAGCTTGTAGGCCTAATAAAATGTATGCAGAGTTACACAGTCAGATGCAAATGTATCGCAGCTCATCTGGCTTTTTTGAGCCCCTATGGCTTCCACTGTATGGAAGCAAAATGTTTAAACCCTCCCTATAAGCACCTGTACTACAGTGGATGTTTATCATCAGATCAACTTATTTTATTATGTTGGTATTCTAATATTATACCTATTTAGGCCATTTAAATAAAGCAATAATTTAAATTTGTCTAAAGTTTACTGTTTCCATTCCATAATAGCTTTAATACCTCATTGGTGCAAAAAATATGTAATTTTTCTGATTAATATATGTCTTACAACCTTAGCTTATTAGAAGTGGTGGCTCAAATGGAAACCATTATAATTTTTCAAGCCCTCATGTTGTTGTGGTGGTTTGACCCTGGCTGGATGCCAGGTGACCTCCACAGTTGTGTTAAATTCCTGAGCAGTAACATACAGGAAATATGTCACTGGTGTTGTAAGATACACAAAAGCATTTTCCATCTGTGCTCCTTTCAATGCTTGTTGTGGTTTTGCCCAACCAGCAATGAAGCACCACAACAGTCTCTCACTCGATGTCCCCCATCCAGCGCTACGCTCGTTAGGATGGTAGAGGCCCCAGCAAAATGGGAAGGGAAAAAGATAACCAAGGATGTTGCGGATTGAGACAAGGACCAGGAGGGCTCACTGCCAATTACAGTTCCAGGCAAAACAGACTCCAGTACTCGACTTAGAGAGGAAAGTAAGAAAAGTTTCTTCTACTGCCTACAAGAAACAAAACAGAACAAAAAGCAAAAAGAGAGTAGGATAGTGAGAAAAATACAAACAGCACTTTAAGATCTCCCTCCCCAATCCCTCCTTTCTTTCTGGGCTCAGCTCACTGCTCCCGATCTCGCTACCTCCTACCCCCTCAAAGGCTCGGGGTGGGTAAGGAATGGAGGATGTGGTCAGTCTCTCACAGATGGGCTCTGTTGCTTCTCTCTTCTCAGAGAAGAATTCTTCCCCTGCTTCAATACAGAGTCTTCTCTCCTGGGACACAGTCCTTAACGAACTTCTCTGGTGTGGGTTCTTCCCAGCAGCTTTGGCTTCTGCCAATACAAAGTCACTGTATTGCAGGAATTTTTGGGGAAAAAGGTAGATTTATTCAAAATACTCATGTTTTCACACGTCAATCATGCAGAATTGCTCAAAATTAAAGATCTTACAATATCCATTGGAAATTTGTTGTGATGAAATTTCCAAGGTCCTTTAGAAGAGGCATACTGATTTCAGATATCTGTGATCAGCTCCAGGTACTTTTAAAGATAGATGACGGCCATCTTGTTTTCTAAAAGATCTTTTGCAATGTATGCTTTACGCCAATGATAAAGTTTTAATATGAGATAATATTTGGAATTTTCAGAATCAGCTAAATAATGTAAATTTGAAAGTCCCTCTAGAAAGGAGAATTTTTTATTTACTATTTGCCTTTCTTATTTCTGCTGCAAGACACATTAAAGAAACAAATGGTTGAAATGTAAGAAATTATAAATTGCCATGAAATATCAAGACTTTTAAAATGTGATATTTATATCTGGTATAATATACAAGATGTAAAGATACAAGTAGGCATAAGAATTTTCACTAAGAACAACATAAATTTTATGGTTTGAATGTATCTGTCCTTAAATTTACCAAAGAAGTGTATGTGTAATTTTAATTATTAGCTACAATTTCACTGGAAATCAAGGCTATGTGACTAACGCTAAACATATCCCCAAATACATCACTATTTGAACTAGAATGTAGTATCAGTCTTTACATCTCCGATGTTTTAATTTTCTTGTTGAAGAATAAAAAGGATTAAAAAGATGAGACGTTTTGCTGAAGCAATACTATAGGTTTTCCATTCTCTTTTGCTTATTTCCAAAATTGTTATAGCTATATTTTGTAAGATGCAAAGTTTTTCCAAAGACATTATTATAGCAAGAAGTTGATACTTTTCCTCAGATTTTAAAAATATATTTCAAAGATCATAAAATGAAAAATTCAAGGAACATAGATAATAAATGTATCTAATTAGATATATCTCAATTTCTCCTCTCCTCACAATCAAACTTTTGCTCATTAAAAGAAAATATTTTAGTATAAAAAGATATCTAAGTGGGAGAAGGAATCTATGAAATGTTGCATCTTTGTTACTGTGCTGGGAGCTATGTGTACTGCCATATCCTAAATCAAGTATCTAAGCTTTTCCCAAGAAAATTTGAGATCAGTTTGACAGTATTTAAGTGGCAATCATGCCTTTTAGAATAGAAAATAAATGACTGATCAACACTAATAAATCTATTGGTGGCAAGAGCACCATTGGACATGGTTATCAAATCTCACTACAATAACCACATTACTGAAAGCTAAAGTCTCTACTGCCAGAAGATTCAAGCTAGCAGAGAAAAAGACAAAAAATACTGACCAGGCAATGCAGCATTTTATGAGAAATGGTTAACACACGGAGACTCTACAGCAACCAGTCTTTATGTCAGACTTGTTCAGCCAAATATAACAACATACACAGAAGGAACTTCAGAAAACAATTCATTCATTCATAACATCTCCAGTCTTGACAGTTCATCGCTTTCTGCTAGACTTGCACTTTTTGGCCATTATTATCTCTCCATAACAAATGGCAGGATGTACACATACCACAAAAGATTTAGCAGAACTACTCTTGTTCCTTTGTGTTGAGGTGCCTTTCTTGACAGCAGTATTTGTGACAAATGGCACCCAGTGTCTTATGATGTAGTTATAGACCAATACAAACTTTTTTACTTTTTGAGACAAATGCAATGTAAATAATATCACACATAACATCATTACAGGTGATTTCCAGGCAAAAAGAGATCTGCAACATCCTTTAATTATGGAAAAAAAAAAACAAACCCAAACAACAAAAAACCCCAAAGGCCTCTTACAGTTATTTTCTCAACTTTATTATTTGCCTAGAATATGAATAAACTTATATGATATGCTGGAGAATGAGAGTATAGACAGCTATAACCAATTAATGGAAACTTCTTCAGATTACTCCTTGCATATGTGTGCAATTTTGCATATGATCAGCTTTATTAGATGAATGTTATGTTCTGATAAGTTTCACTGCTGTGTATCTCTCTTAACGAGCTACAAGCCCATGAGAACTTGTGTACTTAGATTTATGATCAGGGAATCAAGAAGCTAAATCAAGCCAAGACTCTTCTTCTCAGTCAGATTAAAAGGAAATACAACTCCAGTGAGAACAGCAGTTCAATAATTGATGCTACTGAGGAGGCACCTGTGTCTGCTAAGATCATCTACATCTTTCATAGCTTTCATGTGACTGAATGGAAATAGAAAAGAGAGCTTCCAAATCTCAAAGACAGTTAACCTTGAATTTGCCTTTTATGAAGAGAATCTACATGGGCAATTTGCAGGACTGATTCAAGTTGCAATAATTAAGAAGATATGGTAATTATGACAAGTAGCATTTATTGATGAAATAATAGATCCTTGTACTCTTGGAAAACAATAGTATCTTCTTAAACCAGGCTATTTTCCCATAAAATCTATAACATTACTATGAAATATACTTGAATTACTGAAGCAGAAAGTACCAGAGTCTGAATCAGAACCAAAAAGTTTGCTATGTTTTTTTAGTATACATACATAATGTATTTATATGTTCATATGCAAACATATAATATTTATTTATTTCCTTGCATTCTTTTCTATTTGCCAGAATAGGCTGAATTTCAATACATTTAAAAACCTGTTTAACAGTCTAATTGTCCAGTGGAATACCAAAATAAGGTGTTTTATCACTTATAAATTTGACAAGTTCAATCAGAAACTGCAAGATAATAAATGTTTCATATTTTCGAGTTTACATTTTGCCACCTCTAGTCTAACAAAGGCAGGCAAGAAAAATATCAGGCATCAACAAGAACCCTCACAACTATGATCTCTTTTCCATAGCATGAATTAGTTTAATATCCTCCCCACTCCCAACATACACACACATCATTAATATAATTATATTGTCTCTCTGGTACTACAAAATAGAAATTCACACATCACCCTGATACAAGTTAAAGGCAAACTAGGAAGTGGTTAATTGTCAGACATCAGATGTAGAAGATCATATGCTTATAAAAGCCTGCATAAAATCACCCTGGATCAAAAGAGCAGGATTACCAAAGAGATATCAAGATAAATGTTCATTAGAAATCACAAGAGAACAAATGATTATCTGAAATAAACAATCATCTGAACCAGTCATGAGAAACTCTACTCTTGTCTCAAAAATATGGATTAGTTTGAGTTACTCAGATACCAAGGTGTAATATAAAATAGTAGGTCTCTGAAAAAGTGATTGAGTGTGCAAGGAATGATGATTCATACTTCTAGCTCTAGTACTTTTGTACAGAAGAATTAGAGAAGCTGGCACAAGAAATTTGAAGCTGGAGGAGTGGCTCCATCCCTCTGCCTATGAAGTTGAACTCTCTGACATCCAAACTCACCTTGCTGTGATTCACTTGATGCTCATACTGCAGAAATCTGAGTCAGGATCAGTTTGAAAACTCCTAGCTCTTGTACTCATCTTAATCATCTCTTTTCCCTTGATCTCTATGGTTAAATATGAGAGATGAGAGCATTTGTGTGTGGGGAGAGTTAAAGCCTTTACTTTTCTGGTGATTCATAGTCTTATGTTTTTGTTTGTTGCTAAATAGTGTCATAGATCTGGTCTCTCCTCACATGACCAAAAGCAATCAATACACTGTTACCAGTTACCCTAGAAAATACATCATTGCTTCCTCTCCTGTCACACTAGTAGGAATATGCATTGTTCTCAAATCTTGTATGTCCTTTAGAGACCTGTACCGAAAGCTTTTTTCAGAGGAATTTCTGGCCTCTGAAAGAAGACTTGTCAGCATTGTTTTTCCTCATAGCAAAGGATATGCATCAACCTTAATGTTACATTTGTTAAGTACCTTTGACAGTTTGCTGCAGTGTTAGCCAGTGATGTATGTTTCTAGATTGAACCAAAGTTTCCATAAAAATGGTGAATCTTTAACACAGCAAGTTTAAGGTTTTGAAATGCAATTTAACATTAGCTACTGTTTTCTGCTGACTCCTTCTACTATCTTGGAAGATAAATAAAGCTCATAGAAGTATTGCTGGTATTACAGGGAAAAGTAGTCCACTGAAATAGAGAACTAGCCTTGACTCTTGGTGCTCCTATTTTTTTTCCCTCTTTTAAACCAATCACAAAAAAAATTATTCCCCTGTCACTTTCAGAGTCACATATTTCACACCACTTGAAGTCTGCAGTCAAAACCGAAAAACAAAAGAACAAACCATGAAAATGGAAGGCAGAGAGCTCTGAAGCAATTTCTTTTCTTAAACTAACAAGACAGCATAGAATATTTTAAAGGCAATTATAGAAGAGAATATTGGTTTGTAGTTCTATAAAAGAGGAAGAATAAAGTCCGTGTTTCAATTTTCATGTGTTTTAAGTCTAGATAGAAGGGTTTTACTTGTCTGGATCTTGAAGGATGGAACTGATTTTCCTCTATTAGTGTCTGACTGTTTCCCACCTTTCATCTTCCACCTTCCTTCTGCTAGCTTTGCACTGTAACCTAACACGAAGATTATGTCATCTGGGACAGAAAAATTGCTGGTACAGGCACATGAAAATTAGACAGGAACCAGATGGCATCCTCACTGCTCAGTCCAGTTCACTCTGGTAAAGTCTTTTGTTTTGCTTTATTAAGAGAGACAAGGTTGTAAAAGCTTTTTTAGGGAAAGGATAAATAACATATCCAACTTGAAATGGATAGCAGGAAAGGGATGAAACTATCAGAAAGAGCAGGTCTGTTCTTTTCTTCTGAGAAATGAAAGGAAAAAAATGGAATGTGACAGATGTATGTTTCCACAGACAACATTGTAGACCAGTATTTTTGACAAGGACATTATATGGGTTTTAAAAATTATACACATTATATATAAATACGCAAATATACATATAATTGTTTATATGCCAAAAGGGATATTTGACAATAAAATTGCATTACACTGGATGCCTTCAATTTTATTTGTCTAAATCAGATCCCAAATAGGTGCCAAGTGCTCTATGGTCCAGTTACGGTTGGGAAATGATGGGCTACCATTATTTTTCTACTGATAAACAGAATTTTTCTTTTGAAGTTTTAATCTTTATTTTCCAATTATGTTTAAATTTAAGTGCTGTTTCTTATCTAAATACTCTAAATGTGTATTTCTTTTTGTTGACTTCATTAATGAAACAAGTCTATCATAGGCAAGATGCTCACTAGACAAATGGGCTTAGGAGTAGACATGGTGAGATACACCTGTACAACTGCTAGATACACAAGATTCAAATTAGATTAGCACCACATGTAAATGGATAAACAAATCTTGAACTAATAATAACTGACTAATCATTAAAGCTCAAATTGTAATTGGAATGAAACATATTTTGTACATCTCAAAGGCAATAAAGAGATTGGTTGCTGACCAAAGCCTGACAAATGAATTGAAATGGAGCATAGGACAATGACTAATAAAGATAAGACAGAACCTATTGGGCCACCTAGTCATGATGTGAACACAGATATAATGACAGGCTTAATCAATTGTAAATTGCAGTCAAATGCCTTAGAATAGTCATGTTAAAATAAAAGGAGCTGGTTACAGAACTGCAGTGAAGCGGGGCAAGGGTAGATCATAAGTTAAATAGCTAGTTTTATATATTCTGGTAAACAAACAGATATTATTTCAGAATTGTTTCTGCTACTAAAAGAGAAATCTAGTTCATCCTCTGAAGTGTTAATACAATCCTACTCCTCCACTGCCATTAATGATGTAAAGAATCCTAGCCAGCCAGCATTGATATAATTCTATTTCAGTATGCCAAGGTCTGTGTTCATTGAAACAAGGCTAAGTATTAATCATTGCTGTGCCTCTGCTTCTGTACATTTTATAATTCACTGAAACAAAGTAACATATGGTGGGTAATATTTTCCAATTACTTTAGTTAAATGATGTAAAATACATGTAAGAGATAGTGTTTCCTGTTGCTGGAAAGAACACATCTCCGTTAACAGTCAATCTGGGAAGAAGTAAATCCTAGGACAGACATTCTAATGTTCTTATTTGAAAATTCTATGGCTTAAGACAACCTGTTCTGCATCCTCAGAGCAGTCTATTACTTACCTCTAGTCACAAGACTGTGGTCTTATAAAAAAACTTTTTCTCACCCTCTGCTGGGTCAAACTGCCTATTGGAACTAATTGTTACAACATTGATTAGAAAAAAAAAATGTTTGGCATCACAAATATTCTCCTAATATTAAAAACTAACATACATCTGCATAATTATTTCAGAATCTTTAGTGCTTTAAACAGTATTTCCAAGCTTATTGCCAACTTCTGTCAGCAACAGACCAGCTCTTTGGTCATTTACACCTGTATATAAGATGTTTTTCCTCCTTCACATTGCCATGTTCATGTCTTAAGTTTTGATTTCCAAGCCATACAAGTAAGACAAGGAAAAGAAAGTTGTTCATATTTCACAAGCCATGCAAACAAATGTCTCTTGCATTTACCTCTCAGACACCCATTTTTTCCCTTCCATCCAACAGTATCGTACTGAAGGATATTGTCAGCTGCAGTGAACCAAGTCTAAAAGGCCAGCAGAACATTTGAAATACAAGAAGGAAGAGAAACAGAGAATACTGCGAAAGAGAAAAGCAAGGGTTTTCTTCTTCCTCCTCTTTTTCTCAAAATTATAGACATCAAGGAAAGTAAGTGCCAGAAGTTTAAAATTATTAATTGTATGTGATCTTGACAGCTCCATAGCGTCATGGAACTGCATGCCTAGAACTTGGCCTATATCAACATATTGTTTTAATCCTAATTTTGGAGACTGTTAGAAATATGGTCTCAATTAGTAACTTTTAGTATGATGCTACTACGTATGCATGTAACATGTTGTTATGGTGTGTTATCATCCCTGCAGGGCATGATCAGGCTTTCCAAAGCAGGACTGCAGCAGCAATTTTGTGTGTTGACAATTTCCAGTATAGAAACAGAACTGTACAAACTGGGGAGAAAGTAGATACTTACTGAATATAGTAGAACATACATAGATGTAATAAAATTCTTTGAACTATGTGTACTGATTGATTGCCACAAAGTGGCTTGCAGCATGGCATTATGTGGCTCTGACCTCCCTGTTTTGGGAAATGCATTTGCAATTGGATATAAGAGAAGCTGTTCGTTTCAAAGGAGGGTAGAAAATCTCATCCCTTGTGAGAGAGATCGAAAAGTTAATAAGCATTAAACTAATTAAAATTTTGACTAAAAAACAACTAGAAGAACTAAATTTCACTTTTAAAAGTTGTGTTTTAAATTTTGTGTACCTTTATGAAAGGAAAACAAAGCTTTCCAAAGTTCTTTCTTACTTACTGCAATGTATTTGCTAAAATTTAATAGTTTTAGTCTGCTTCTTGTATTAATAATTTAAAACTAGATTTCAGTGAGATGAAGTTTAAGAAGTCCACTTTCAAATCTATTTAGTAGACATTTTAACTCAAAGTATCAATCTATTGTGATTGATGATACTGAGGCAAGATATTTTTTAAAAAGAGAAGGCAAATTACAAAGGCATATACAGTAAAACTTAGAATCGTAGAATCACAGAATCACTTAAGTGAATATTGAGTTTCTGTGCCCAAAGTGTTATTCCATTAACTGGTTTTATCATGAATTCCTAAGATTGGATGCATGTGAACTGTCAAAGTCCAGTTTTCATACCTAGTTTTGCATCTAGGCATGCTCAAAGTCACTCAGTTCTATAATAGGGTGACAAATTGAGATTGAGAAACTAGACAGCGTTATGCCTAATGTCTGCTGAAGGGTCTGTACTGACCAAGTACTGCCATTCACTGCAGCAGAAACACTTCAGCTTCATCCACTTTTATGAGAATAGTTTGTTCTATGAACAGTAGAGCTAGTGGTGTCTGTAGTGTGTGGGAACTGTCCTATGTACTCTCTGTTCCTCACTGCTGTAAATCAAACTCATCTGTAATTCCAGTGACAAACTCCTACCTATAAATTTTGCTCATAATATTCCCATCTCTCCCTTATCTGCTGCCTACTTTCTCTAGCTTGCTGCCTGCTGTTATTTGGCATAACTACTTTGGAATGACAAGGTCCTGATTGATGGGTCAGATTCTACCAGCCTAGGTAGCAAATTTTTAAAGAAAGACATTAACAGAGTTGATTATAATAATATTATATGGATTACTACTCTTTTATCAACTGTGCCAAAAACAGTTTCAAAAGTTACTGTAAATGTTTGATAGGAAAGCAAATATATATATGGCCCAAGTGGATAGCTCCTTGTCACAGAAGGTGAGTGTTCATTCAGAAGCAAAGTTTTTTGAATGTTATCCAGGGGCTACAGGTTGGTCAACTTAAAATTAATTCCTAGGAAGTTGATGGAGAAGATACACGAGAGATTAAGAGGGAAAGGGAAATCGTGCTTAACCAAATTGATAGCCCTTTTTGATGAGATCTCTGACTTAGTGGAGGAGGTTAGAGGAGTTGATGTTTTATCTTAACCACATTTAGGCTTTTGATACTTTTCCCCATAACATCCTCACAGACAAACTGCTGAAATGGAGGCTAGGCAAGTGGATATTGAGGCAGACTGAACTATTTGTCTCAAAGAGTTGTGATCAACAGCATAACATTCAGCTGGAATCTAGTGGTTTACCTGAGGTATATATTGGAGCCAGTACTGTTTACTGTCTTCATTAATGACTTGGAGTGTGGGACAGAAGGTATCTCAGCAATTCTGCAAATGATACAAAACTTGGAGAATTCGTTGATACAGCAGAAGGATTTGCCACCATTCAGAGAGACCTTGACAAGCTGGAGAATTATACAGAATGAAATATCATGAAATACAGGGATGTGCAAAGACATAACCCCAGGAACTGTGACAGACTGGAGTCCAACCTGTTGGAAAGCAGCTTTGTAGTAAAGGACTTGATGACTGGGATTGACAAGATAGTCCAAGAACCAACAGTGTGATCTCATGGAAAAGAAGGTCAACAGTGTCTTGGTCTGTATGAGGAAGAGTATCATGATTAGACCAAGGAAGGTTATTGTTGAGGTAATCAGCCTGATGAATTGTTTAAGTCTTTCTTCAGAACTGGTTTGTGGACTGAGGCTACATCTATTCTAGTGAGCTGAGCACTGCTGAGACCTTTCCCTGGGCCAGCTGGCACAGATGGGCCACATCCATGCTACTAAATCCTTTTACCCTCCAAAAAAGATTTGCTGCTTGCAGAATTTCTATTAAGGATGATTCCTGGCCCATCATAACCTAGAATCTTTCCAGAACCCATTTGGGAAAGTATTATTTGCCCAGGGACATTGCTGTGCCAAGAACTGTTGTAATAATTGAACTGTCCAGACGGTTGGCAACATTTAGACTATGGATACAGTACTGGAACAGATGTAGTCTCAAATAAAAAATTATCTTACATAATTTAGAGACCAAAGCCTAAACTGACCACGTGAGCCTCTCTTAACCTAAATCGGACAGTGGTAGATAAATCTCATTTTAGGTGACATCCATTTCTCACCACTGACTACTGCGAGTTAGGGTAATTATCTTACATCAGAAAAGTAGTTGTAGTCTGTTAATTAGGGAAGAGTTACAAGCTTAGGGCAGACTGTCAAGGAATATTCAGGTGTCAGAGTTGTGATGGATGCTTTGTGAAGGTTTTAAAAGCAGATAGATCCTTAACTTCTACAGTTTTCTACAGTCGTTGCTCACTAACAGCTTTTAGTAAATTTTAGTCTGGGCTGAATGTGAATCAGAAGTAAAAATATGCTGTGGATCACCATGAATCAATCTTTCTTTGAGAAACTCTACAGCTAGAAATTAATAGGACTTCAATCAAATTCAGTTAATTGCAAGCCAGAACCTAAGTTATGTGAATGACTGTTATTTCTGAGTAAGTGGTGCCATAAAAGTGTGATTCTTACATTGATTTACCTCCCAGTGAAGTTCTGTCTGTGAATAAGGATTACCTGAATATTCAGAGGGTTTTATTGTTGGTAGAGGGTTAATTTCAGTTTTCTTTCTCAAAAAAAAAAACCAAAAAACAAACCAAATAACCAATTCATCTTCCCATATCATATTAATTTTGTTAAACAGAAAGGATGATCCCTCAAAACGTGCATGTCTTATTTACAAACAACTACCTGTAAAGGCAGCTTGTCCACAGGTGCAGAGAGTTGATTCTATTTTGTTTGGAAATGGTTTTAGAATGTTTCCAGTGACCTCAGGGCAAGTAAACAAGTGTGATGATATAGATAACTACATAAATACGAATAATTCAAGTTCTGTTTTAAATCACTAGGAAAAAATTCGTAGTTTCCAGAAGCAGATTCTCAGTCCGAGAATTATCTGAAAGATGACAGATTTTTTTTCAAATAGCTAAGCTCACTCACAGATGTGAAAGATTTGTAACCTGCACATTGTTTCTTTCAAACTTTGTTTGCTATCTGGTGCTAGAATAATACCAACTCTCTTTTTCTGTCAGGATGTTTGAAAAATGCCTAATTGCTAAAGACTTTTGCAGCTTGTCGGGAAGATAATTTGGAATAAATTCTTGCCTACAGGAATTAATTGAAATTGTGAGTGATACCATATGCAAATATGATTTCCTTGTGTTAATTAGACACCTTAATTACTTTTATCAGAAACCTTGTTTATACCACTTTTGTGAAGCAAGAAAAGTAGAAAAAAAATAGATCTCAAAAAAGTCAGTTATTCTAATGTCAAAAGCCTTTATTTTTTTTCTTGGTGGTCCTTATAGTGTTGCATAAAAGCTTTATTGGATTCAGATCTGAACTCATGTGGAAATTTATTTCATGCCTGAACCCTGCTGAACCCAGAATAATTTTTTCAATGTGCATTAATGTTGTTTTGCTTTTTCCCTTAGCAAGAGTAGTACATCAAGGCATCTTAGAACGTACAGGGACTGGCAGAAGGAATGGTACTGCAGAGAAGCTGGGGTAATAGGGTCTCATGATCTGTATTTAGTTCCTGCTAGACAGAAGTTTCTTGTGAAATCTTACATTAAATACTTAATATTTCCATGCTTCAGTTTGCCTCCTGTGTTGAAGGATAACAACAGCTTTCTCTCTCCCATTTTCTGACTTGTCAGGTTAGAATAAAGTGACAAGCAGAGCACACTTGCACAGGAGCTCATACAGGAAGTCATGGCAGTCTTGTCTGGTGATGAAGGGCAGGACAAAGGGCTCTCTGTACATCTCATGCAAATGGACAGCAGAGAGGGAAGCTGAACAGACAACTGTATCATTAACTGTTCTAATGATATCTTAATGAAGACTTAGATTACCTTAATAATTTTTATGTATACAGTTGCATATATGTAACCTATGTAAAATCCTATCTTAGGTTAGCTATATGTGCATACAGCCTTCCTTCAGCAGCCTAACTGTAATTACCTAAACCCATCTTTAGAGGCATCTGTACTTTATATTAGAATGGGAGGAAGAAAGATATCTGTGTTCTATTTTTTAAAAAAATGAATAAATGAAGTAATTTCTGCTCTTTTTTGTATAATCCTTCAAAATACTGAAAGCAATAACATATTTGTGTTTCAAATGAGTTTTCATTTTCTTCAGCTACTGTTGTAATACTTGTGCCATCCATGTCATCAATCACTGTTTTTTTCTACAAATCTCTACCTCCTTTTTATCCATCTTGCAAAGGTCTGTAGTTCTTATCTGAATTTTAATGTACTATGGACACTTTAAAAGTCTGCTGAATGTAGTCAGCAATATTGAAAATGTTTTAATGGTCCCCTACAGCAGCACAGGTGTTTAAACTCTATGGAATTTAACATTTTCTGGTACTATGACATCAGATCAGACTTCAACCTCTTGCTTTTCTATTGTGAGCACAGCAGTCAAGTTTCTATTTCCTATTATTCTGAGTCAGCCTGAAGGCTTACATACATTTGCTGAAGTATATAAATGAGATTCTTTTCTTAATTTGCCTGTCAAGTGACAAATGTATGGTCATGTTGTGAAGGAGAAACAGTAAAGACACAAAGCTTTGTTTTTTAGTAGATTTGTATAGCAGACTCAAAAACTCATGCCCAGTACACCAAATATCAGTAAAATGTCTTAAGGATGTGAAGTTTGGGGGCTTTTTACCTCTGCATGCAGTATGTTATACATGATGAGACAGATCAAAACAACTGTCTCTGCCAGACACTAGCTGTGTACCATTATCTTGAATGTCATCAAACATTCTTCAATTATTAATTCTCTAATGTTCTGATTGTACTTCTAAACAATTAGATAGCAAATATGTGTCTAGGTTAAGATGACAAAATTGAATCATATTTAATCAGCAGAAGATTGGTCTCATAATTAGGGTTTGAAGTTTTGAAAAATTTTTTTTAGTTTTCTTTGTCTTCATTCTCCATTAGTTGGAAGGGATTCTGAAATAGATACTGAAGCAGAGGAGCTTACATTTTAAAAGAATATCTTCTCTTTCAGTTAATGGTATCCAAATTTTTCTAGTAACAGCACTTGGGAAGAAAGGTGCAGCAAGCAACATTGGCCCTGTCTTTCAACTTTATCAGTAATAGCTTCCATTGGCCTCTGGTATTATTGGAGGTTCTCATGGAGGACATGTTGTTTATAAATTATATTGAGAATCCTTGATAAATGAGAATTTGTGTTGTGCTCATCTAACACAATACCCTTCATAAACTGTAGTGCCAAATCCCTGTCTTGATTTATGCTAAACAAAAAGCACTAAGGAAATTACATTTTTTTCCAGACATCAAGTTAATAATGAGTAAAAGCACTTTTTTGGTGCTGGAGCCTGGGAAAGGGAAAAGTGAAAAGTATTCAAAGCAAAATTCAAGTAGATGTAATTAATGATGTATGATGTCTTATTGTTATGTAGTCTACCTGCTTAGAGTTCAAATGTTTTATGGAATACACATCTTTACCCCCTAGATTTTGCTTTCTTTGAAATCAATGCAGTTTTTGTTGTCTTCACTGATCATAGATGCAATAATTTACCGCAGTGTGAATTTCTCCCAGTCTGTCTTCTGTTTACAGTTTAATACAAATATGTCTCTGAAAAGTGCTTAAATGCATTTAACGATGCTTAAGCTGGTTGTACATGATCACATATCTAGGTATTTTCCTGAGGGGAAAAATATATTGAATTGAAAGCCATACAATAAACTGGAAAATTTCTGTTGATTTAACAGGGAATATTGCCAACATATAAAGTACAGATAGAGTTTCCTTTTAAAAACATATCTATCCTGAAGCTTAGGCAAAATACCAGATTTAGAGCTTAGTATTTTATTATTTTTATACACTGAAGCCAAAGGCATTGCTGTACACAGCAGACTGCAGCTAGAGACATTTTAGTTAGGCCAAATCTCATGACATGTTTGCAGTTGAGATGGACAACCATGCCAAGACCTCTCTGTGCTTGTGAAAATGTCATGGGGTATGTAGGGCTTAAAGCAGCCAAGATCTTAATTTTGCAGGTCTTCCAAAGAATCTGCTGTTCTTCAGTTTCAGTAGTTGCAAATTCTGGGATGGCAGCATATTTCCATGTAACATGGGTAATTAACAAACACTGGCTTAAAGAGAGCAACAGCATCCATTAAAGAAATAATGGCAAATAGTTTTTTTTAGTGGAAGAACCTTAAAACTACTCACACTTGGTTTAGTCAGTTGGAAGGAATGGTGAAAACAACCATAACTAAACTTCTGGGAGCTTGTAAAAGTATTTGATCAATAAATTTTCAAGTGTGTTCTGACAGCCTCATAGATAATAAAAAATCTGTGATACCTGGTGCATCCAAAATATGAATTTAATCCTTGAATCATTAAAAAAGAATTATTTCCTGGCCAAAATACAAACCAATATTTCATAACAGCCTCTTATTCCACTTATAATTGTGTAAAGATGGTGCAATAGTTAGGATCATACCTCAGGATTATTTCATCCTCTATCCTTATCCTGCAATAGGCTTTGTCTCACATTCTCGGTTGGTCAGGCCTTAGTGCACATAAAGCTAAACAAAGTAAAATGTTGCAGGGTTTAAAACAAACTCCGATGCTATGATCATCAAAACAATGTCTATTCCATTAGCAAATTCATTTTTCACCATTATTAATACCACAAATCCAGTCCAGAAACAACATTTCAGCACTACCATGAGTTTATGAGCTCTGTAATTATAGTTGTGCATGTATATACATATGTAAACTATAAATACATTTGCTATAAGTTTATATGCATTAATAGTTTATAGTTTTCACCCACATACCTAAAATCACTTTCATATCTTTATGCCCAAATATATTGGAGGTTTAAGTGTAATTTTTAACTTTAACCAGTGTGTAAGAATTACAAATCAGCATGTAACCCCTTATTCCAATTTGAGTATGTGAAACATCTCATTGATTCAGGAGACCTTTGTTTCTCTTGAATTTTAATCTCTCTCAGCAGTTTCATTTTATCAGCAGACAGTGAACATTGTTTAACAGATTGAAGACATAATATAGAATATTGCTATGTCTGTTACACAACCGGACAGTTTGATTTTGGTCTATATCAAGCTGAAAAGATCCAATCATTAAGTCTCCTTTCCCGCCTAGTAAACAAAAAGTCCTTTTACTATCTATTCCATGTTGTAAAACTCATAGCCTTTTATAAGATCATAGAAAACTACATTTCAGGAAAACTGTAAAGATAAGAATTGGTAAATTGCAAAGATAAAAATTCCAGGATGAGACCTCCATTTACTCTTTTGTAAGTTTTTTTTGATATTTTGTAGTTGTTAATATTGAGTAAATTGTGCTCTTTTTTTTTTTTCTTTTTATCATTCATGAATAAGTGGAGAATGTCAGAAAATGATACTTAAAATAGGGAATCAAATGAGATTCCTAATTTCAACATGGGTTATAATCATTAATAAAAACTCAAAGTTGAGAAAATAGAACCTTTCTTGTATTTAGATGTTTCTGTATCACTACTTAGTGGCCAAGGGCAAACCTGAAGGAATTCTGATTTAATCTGGAGGTCTTTACTTTAAAAGTATGTGGTCATTTGAATTTTTTTCTGGGAGGTCATCAGCCCCTTCCCCCCTCCCAGAAATGGCTTCATGTTAAATCATGACAATGTTGAACACAGGCCTTACACTCATCGAGGCATGGACAAAAAGCAAAATAGTGAGCAGAGGTGAAAAGAGAAGGTAACATTTCTGACCCCACTAGTTACATTTTTACCAACAGTATATCTTTTTACTCCTGGTTTGTATTCGGAACATCTGTCTCTCTCTCTGAGAGAAATTGTCAACATGGCAGTGGATATTTGTTTTCCCAAGACATCTAGAAGTTGGACAAAACCTTTAATGTGTTGAGATGTGACATTAATTAGGCTAGTTCAAGAATTGAGTCAGTTAATCTATCTGCTATAAAGTTTCCTTTCTAGTCAATGAAGAGGAATCATAGAATCATAGAATTAACTTTTAATGCTACTTTTCTTCTCTAAGAACTCCCTATGATCTGCTACAGTTGAATTAAAAGCTAAAAAAAAGAACACAGATACATCTTATGGCTTCATGTATATTCATAACCACTATATACATTTGCAGCAACAGAAATCACATTTCCTCAGGCAGGTGATTCTAAACCAAGAGTAATTTGCCACTGAGGCCAAGAGAACCCTTCAAGCTCTGCCTGATGGCAGATACTGGGACTTTTTTGGTGGTATCTAAAACCTCCTATAGAGAAGCATGAGACAAACTGGAGAGATGCTGTTGCTATCTACCTGGATTTTTCAACAGCTTTGTAATCAATATTACAAAAAAAGAGACAATTTTTACTGCCTGTACAGTTTATATGGAATGCTAAAGTACATTTTCTGTGATGATATAACAGGGTAATTTTCAGAGAGGAGACAGGTAGACAGGAAATCTTAATCTTTCCCCAAAATTAAATATCCTGAAACTTCTGTAATTCAGCATACATCCAAATTGCATATCTAATAGCATATCTCTGTCCCAAACACTGAAACTCTTCTTTTTCTGGATACAGTGTATAATTAGAAACATCCATATTCCCAGAATGAATTTTTACAATCGGCTTGTTTCTGGCAAAGTCCAGTTGGCAAATGTGAGTGAACAGAGTAGAGTAGAATTTAGTAGAATATTTCAGTTGGAGAAGATGTGTCAACAAATGAAAAATCACTGTTCCTGTAATCATGGTCCTCCAACTCAGAGGGCTGAGAGCCCACAGTCTATCAATATTATTAAAGAATGAGGCAAAAATAAACATAGAATACTTTAACGACAACCTGAAAATGTGTCTTAAGTCTTATCACGTCTCCAAATCAGCCAGAAGGGGCAACAGGAAAGTTATATACACATGTATGCCACATTTTTTTTAGCATGATTCAGTATTTATAAGGTACTTGTTTGTCTAATGGATACTAAGAACATATTTATCATAAAACATTCATAAATTAAATCTCAAAGTGTGAACATTTGTTTTAAAAGTTTATCTACTCTGTGCCTCATCAACAAATCAATGACGATCTTATCAGGTGTTCAGGAAAGATAAAAATACTTTCTGTTAATACAGAAAAAAATAATAGACTTCTCAAACATTTTTCAATATGTATCATCTCTAAATGAGAATACTGTTTCCAAAATACTGATATTGCTTGTTCTGTCTGAAAAGCTGCACTTTTAGTAAATTTTGTTACTCAAAAGGCAATTTATTTTCATTCAATTTGCCTCCACTTGACTATTGCTGCTAGAGATTAATTTTTGATTGATTGTTTCCTCACACTCCAATTCAAGTCATCCTGGGACAAAGCTTCCACAGCAAGTAGAGAACATTTTATGTAGATTTTTTTAAATTAAAAGACAACTATTAACCAGGTATACTAACTTTGAGAAATCTTGTGACTGTAATACAAACAACAAGGACAAATATATCTCAACCCATGGATTTGAAGGTTATAAATATCTCGTTGGTGAATGATGGAAATCCCTGTGTACAAAAACAGCAAAGACTGTTTTAAGGATTATTTTTTTCCTTCATCTAATACCACACAGGTTATGCTATAAGTGCAGGTATCCAAGTATTTGAAGAAGAGAATACAGTTTGGGAATAGCTGTTTGAAAATACAAAAGAAAGCAAAAAGAAAAAAAGTTAAGGAAAAATATTTCAGATAATTTGCTATCAGGTTTTTCTCTTTTATTTAGATAAATATTGTCTGCAGCAATGTAAGACAGCTGTTCTAGGGGAATTACTCGGTGTGCAGAAGAAAGGAGAGGCCACTGACATTACTTTACAATTGTGTGTAGAGTCTTTATCTTCTTTGAGCATTCACTATTTGGCATTTATTCATTTTACTCTTAGGCAGTAATCTCCCTTTCCTGCCAGAGAAGTGCAGTACTGAATGAGCTGTTTGTAATCTGATGTCCTGCACTGGGAGCTTGTCAGAGGCCCAGTGGAACCACCACTCTAAAATAAGAATTTTAAATTCAGATCTGGTGCCCTGAGAAGGTGAAGTAGAAATTTTCTGGGCAAATCAAACTATCACATTACTACACAGCATAAGGATTCAAACTCATTTCTGCATAATCTTCTCTTCTGTTCAGCCAGACGCTCTGTGCCCTCTTAGCCTATAACAAATAGGGGAGCACAATGTGGCTCTAAGTCTGTCATTTGGCTTACTAGAAACAACAGTCCCATCAGGAAATACATTGAGTTCATCTAGCCTATTTTAATAGCATGAATGTTAGTAGATTTTATCTACTAATGTTGTTTTGGGTCTAAAAATGTTAATAATTCTCAAATTAAATGTATAAAATGTACATGTAATCCTTTGACAGAGCAAATACTGGATTATCTCCTGTTCTTATAGATGAAAGAATTGCTGTTGTAATACCTAGTACTTACCAGTTTTTATGCATGTTTACAGAGTGTATGGAAAACAGTATATTTACAACCACCACTTTAGTTCTATTCCTTTCTTTCTTCTCCATTCCCATGCCTATTGTCAGTGGTATAAAATGGGGACTAGAAAAAAAATGGAGCTACTGCAATCTAATATATACAAAGACTGTGTAAGGTGTTTTGCATATTACTCTAGGGCTGGCACTGTAAAAGCGTATGGATGAGCAGAGAATCACATCAAGGGTTTCATCTATTCACTTCAAGAACTGCTGTAAGAATACAAGAGTAAATGACCTCACATTAATATGGTGATGAATGCACTGCTTCCACTTTTCTTATCTGCTTTCTGATTTTCCAAGTCAGAAGCCTTCAAACGCTCCTTTCAATAATGCAGAAGGAATGAAAACTCAATAGAACCCACAGGTAAACAACCTTTCTTAACTCTCTTGTCAGATTTACTGAGCTATTTTCAGCAGGAGCTCCCTGTAGGTGGATTACACAAGTAAAAGTAATTGTTCTGGGAAAGAAAAATATGACAAGGAGTACATTTTTAAAGCAAGAATTACATGGATGATATTTTCTTGGGACCTTGACTAAGCAATAAAGCCTTTGGAGTTAATCTAAATTGGTCTTTAGGTTAAAGGACTTGTAGCATCAGCCTTTTCTTATTGTTTATTTCACCCATTAAGGACCCACAGACCTGTCTTTTTCATGAGAATGAAATGTACTTTGAATTTGGAATTATGAAGTGATGTTTTGCCCTATAGCAGAATTTCTTTCTTTTTTTTTTTTTTTTGATGGTTAATTTTGCACTGCTTGTCAGAGTGACTTGTTTTAAGATTCTGACTTTTCTGTCAAAAAACCTAGAAGAAATCACTGAGATTATAATAATTCTCTTGGTAAAAAAAAAAAAAAAATTATACACAAACTCTTGAGGCAATTAGAAAGTCAGTTTTGCCAATCTAATGTTTAATTCTTTCTCATTTTTTTTTGTTAATAAACAAGAGCCAGAAACATGAGGAGAGAAAATGCAGCACTTTTTATTATTCCACAGGCTCACAGCCTGCTTGGTCTAGCAGAAATGACTTATTCACTCAGAAATGTTTAGTGTCAAGCCTTATGTTATATCTGTCTCTCAGGTCCTCATTTGGGAAGCAAATAGACCTACCACTTTTTGGTCTTCCAATCTTGTGATTACTGGGTAGTTCATAACAATTGTAAGTCTGAAATTGTGGTATGCAGTCACCTTTCACGTCTCAAATATCAATGTAAGTTTTTGGTGCCTAAAATAATAGTTTTAAATAACTATTTCTTCTGAAATAGTTATTTAAAGTCTTTTTACTGTTGGTCAAGAGATATGCTCATCTTTGAAAGCCTTCAGAATAGCTATCTACTTGCTCAAGTTGAACTTTCTAAGTTCATAAGGAAATCTTATCATTATAAGACTTCAGAGATATCTCCAAAGACTCCAAAGTCTCTATTTATGCTTTCTTTTTATGTGATCTGGCTTCAGAAATTATTGCTATTTCCCCTTCCTAGTATCTCCTTTCAAGTCTCCAACATCTTGTAGGTGTGGCAGAACACAAGACAGTCTTTGGCCAAGGTAAAATTAATGGATCTTTTCACAGCCAACCATTCTTCTATAAGTGCAACATAACTTTTATTATCACTGAAACATGAATTGCAAATGTGTTCACACATAAATATACAATTCAATAATGTATTTACCAAAACATATACAAACAGATGGTGTTCAGAAATTCCTTTCAATGACATAAAATGTCAGTCACTACAACCATTTTCTTCTCAAAATGGGCTAAATCTTACTAATGTCACTAATTTATTTTGCAAAGGAATAAAGCTGTCATCTTTATATCTTTATGTCTAACCAGTCCTTATTTAAAAAAAATCCAAACTGAAACCAAACCTACAAAGAACCATAAAAAAGGAAAAGCAGTAATAAAATAATTTTATCTAAGTAAGCTGAAGCTAAGCCATTTGAGAACTTTCTATAGGAGGAGGGTGGATATTTTATAAGGAGATTAAATAGGTAACTAAGGCAAATAATATGAATCATTCTCAAAGTTACATTAATTTCTTGACACTCCATAGGGAAAGTCTTATTATCTAAGAAAATATAGCTTTAGACAGAGTTTTTAGGTTAGAGGAATCCCTCCCAATCACTCCAATTTTCTTTCTCAATGCATGAAATCCAAAGCTAACTTATTTCTTCTATGATATAAGATGTCTAAAACACTACTGTTTCTATATATTGTAGTACATAAACTAATATAACAGATATTTAGTCAAAAGTGTGAAAAGTTTTCTACTTTTTTTTACAGGAAAAATGCATAAAGATGAGTGTGTAAAAGAATTAAAAACTTGGAATACATGAGTACGATTTCCTTAAAACAAAAAAACTTACAAAAAATGTTTTCTTAAATTGGAGTACTAGTTACTAACATTTTTGTTTTCAAACAACAACTACTTATAATAAAATAGAGTAACTTAAATGTTAAAACCAAGTACCTGAATATGAAAATATAAGAAAGAGACTATATCAGAGTTAGAATCACACAAACTGAGCTAAATCCTGAAGATTATTGGGGAACTGTATGTTGTCTCTCATTAATGAGAACAGGCATGTAAGAATAGCGTTTTCATCAATCTCTGTGAATTTTTTTAAAAATTATGGTTTCTTAAAATTTGCATGCAAAGCTTATATTTCAGTCTGAAAGTTTGCTAATATTTTGATTAGCCACTGCCATATATCAACCTGAAAAACTTTCGCTATAGATAGAATTGAGTCATCTAATGCAAAACATTATCATATTCTAAGTGGTAGAGTTCTTCCTTTTGGTGTGTACTGGATTTATTTAAGCATGTCATTTAATCTATCTTTTTAATAACACTTGGAAGGCAAAGGATAGGTGTTAATGTTTTGTCAGCCTTTCAGTTCCTTTGTTTTAGCAATATATTATAAAACTGAAGGTTCAAGTTTGTTTTCACTATTTCATACTTTAACATAATATCTTGTTGATATCTTGATTTACAACATTTGTAAAACTTGTAGTTGAAGAGATATTAGCAATATTCCATGAATATATATCTTTCGCAGGTTTATAGACTCTTTGCAAAGTGTTTTTTAAAGCTTTTGAGATCAGTATATAAATTTATTTTTAATAATGATTTTTCATTCTGTTTCTGTGTTAGATTTTGTTTTAAGAATATTTAAATAATGATTAACTCATGTATTTCAAGAGAGATACATGATGGTAGAAGAAAGAAAAAGCATACTTTAATTGAAAAATATATCTTTATTGAAGATATAATTTTATATGTTCTCTATTACACAAATATTTTTCAACTTCTCACTAATTTGAAATATATTAAAATATTTCAAAGCTTGTTACAAAATGTCTTTTTATTCACTATTTTTGTATAAGTTTTGAAGCCACAATCTGAAATTTAAAATGTAATCAACATTTATAAAATATTTCTTAAGAAATAAATTTCACAGAGATAGATAGAAGGCCATTCCAGCACTGAGTGGTTATAGCTTATAGTGACTTTGATTTCTTGCTTTGTAGGATCTTGTTGGCATAAAGTCATTTCTACTACAGGTTTAAACCTCTTCTGAAAAATTATGGTGGCTGAAGAAGAAAATATTAGCAATTTTACATTTGTATTCATGTTTCCTTGCAATATCTTTCTAAGGACAAAATGTCAGCACTAACATGCTTCTTGGAATGTATCAATGACATTTTTTGCCAAATTTTAAAGTATGAGCACCCTTCTACAATCATATCACACAGTTCGTTTCTTTCTATTTATTTATTTACCAACTGAGGAAGAAGTCCTACATGTTCTCTCACTTCTCACTCAGTTATTAAGCCCAGTTTGGAAAAAGTATTTAATAAGATTAAAATTAGAAATTAACTGCCCCAAGAGGAATAAGGTTTTTAACCTAGTCACCACAACAGATCATTGTGACCTTTTTGAGCCACCACAACCCAATTTACCATAAATAAATCTGTTCTGAAACTATTAATTGTTCATTTCTAGAGACCTTGAACTGATAGCTGCTGTATTTCAGATATTCTTTAAAACAGACTGAATATTCTCCATCATAGTCTCTCCATGAACTGTTAAGGTAAATATTTAAATATATACGATACTTGTTTATATAAGACATAATGACTTTAAATTGAGCTGATTAGATATGCCTGACTGAATGTACGTTAATAATTTACTTTTCATCAATTTGTTCCAGTGCCTAGAGGGCTCTGGGAACATAAAGAAAAAAACCCCAAAACAAACTAAAATGATACACAGGAAAATAATTCAGTTTATCCGAACAATGCTTACTAATTCAAAATACATAAATAAAAATCATAGAAGATTCATCCAGACACAGATTCAGAAAGCAAAGAACCAAGTAATTTGCCTAGAGGCCTAGTCTAAAAAGGGTGAGCTACACAAGAAAGAGAGAATAAGGTTATTACCTTTTTATGTAATACTCTTCAGTTGGATTTGACCCAGAGTTTTTGACTAAAGGCTTTTCTGATTTCTGGTGAGCTTGACATTTACAAAAGGAGTAAGTAAAAGACTTTTTCAAACACTTATTTGAAAAGAAAAATTACTAATCTTAATTTCAATTACAGATTTTTTCCATCCTGTAGTATGTAGTGTTGCTCTCATTAATTTTGCCATTCTGAATAAGTCACACTAGTAACTTTAAAATATTTAGTTAGACAGAATTCCTTCATGATAATACCAATCTGGACTAAGAATTTCTAATAAAAAATTATGTAGTTCTTTACAAAAATTCTTTACATCTCAGAGATACTAATTTTTGTAAACAATTGTGTGTCTAAAATGAGAATGCTTTCAGAGACCGCTGGTCAAAGTCTAATTTCCCAATAAGCATAAAAGGATACCAAAAGATATTGGAATAATAATTATATTATTTTCTTTCTTGTGAGATCTTATGAGAGTTATCCCACCACTTGACACCTGAAAACATGACTGGGCAGCCCATAAACAGTTGCACTTGCTCTGCATTGAGTAGCTCACCTGGCTTCCAACTGATTCCCCACAAGTCCTGTTTCAAATACGGAAGTCCCAATATGGATAGTTCTCACATCCTAGGGCATTTCATGTGATATTACAGATGTGTCTGTGTAAAACTAGAAAAAGACATCAACATTCACAAGTGATCAGTCAATGATCAGTACAGCTAATGGCATCAGCAAGTATTTCAGCCACTTAGCTGAAAGAGCTTTGACTCAACTGCTCTACTATATTCATCTCACCGAGGCTGGATGTGTGGTGGGCTGGAATCCTACTGAGAGGCTGATGAAAGCCTGGAGAGATGCTGTTAAATATTTATGATGGTGTTAAGCTCCTACATTAAAGTAAGGACTTCAACACAGCTAAACAGAGATGTAATTGTCAGTGTCTACAAACGTGCCAAGTGCCTGGAGAGGAGGCTAGTTCCGTGTGAAGGCATCCAGGGCCATTTCAGGTGCTCCAAAGCCATCAAGACAGTATGCAGGTTAGCAGATCTTTCTCATCAGTAGGCTTGACTTGAGTTTCTTCCATCTTCCACCTAAAGAGACTAAAGAAATTTATCATCTCTGCTCCTTGTCCTCTTTTTGTAGCCACTAAAGAGTACTTAAGAGAATTGGTGAGAAAATGGTTCCCTTGTAGAAGGAACCATACCTCTGTGTATTGCAAACACTGCACAAAGTTGGATCCTCGGCTATGCTGAAGAAACCAGGCACTGTGGAAAAAAAGTATTAAGGAAATGTTCTTGTTAGCTTACCCTTAACTTATTCATTATTGCATATTTTCCAGAGTTCAACAGGTTTTAAGTTTTTCACATAAAAGGTCAAATTTGACATGTTTTATGAGAAATGTGGAGAGAACTAAGTCAACTGTGAAAATGCTACATCACTGACTACAACTGCTAGTTTTTCTTGTTCTTTTAATAGAACTCTGCTTTGTAGATTTGTCTTGAGCCTTGGGAATCCCAATTTTGTATCAGAATAAGTAAAACCAAACAAAATAAAACCACCTAGCAATCCTACCAGGACTTCTGGCCTTCCTCAGTGTGTAAACCTGCTGCGTCTTTGCACTTTTAGTCAGCATGAAGACTCTCCATTCCCTCCTCAATGATGTGAGGGAACGAATAACAATGTGAGGCCCACCTTCATGTGGTTTTCAGCTCTCATGCAAGAGTGGGATGTATTTTCTTTTTCCTGAGGCAATGAGGCAAAGAGGTTTAAGAGTAAGTCTAGAGGAGATTGATTGGAGCACACCATGCAGTTCTCATGGTTAACTTTTGTGGTCTAGAGTACTTCTGTTTTGATTTTGATTTTTTCATAACGTTTTGCAAAGATATATGAAAGCAGAAACCTCTTTCCAATGTCCACTGAGGGATACAGTTTTGCTATCATGTCATAACATGACCCATCAAAATGTAAGGCGTTATGCACAGCATCCTTTGTATCACTGAATTTTGTTCCTCTCCATCCTTCTTTTCTACCACATTGCTCACTGCTTACTAGAAAGGAAAAAAGGAACTCTTCAACAAATGCTTTTGGAAAAATTATTTTCATAGCATCAGTAAGATTCCTGGTTTTATACTAAAAAATAGTTCTCTCAGATTTAGGTTTTTGTTTGGTTGGTTGTTTTTTTCCAAGGAAAGAATGAAATATTTGTTTTTCTCTCCATAATACTTTTCCCTTTCTTTTAATTTCACAGTGCAGTACTATTTTCAGAAACTGTGTACTTTCACAAAATGGTTCCAAATTGGGAAAAAAAAAAAAAACATGAAAACAGATTTTGCTGAAAAAAACCCAAACAACCTATTGTGCCAAAGTCAGGGAAGTATTTGTTAACATTGTAAATTATAAATAAGCATGGTCTAGAAAGCCAAGTTTCAATGCAGCTATCAACATCTGCAGGGATATACCACCTGAAACTATATCAACATTATTAAAGCAGTGTGAAATAGCAAAAAAAAAAATCTGCTTGTCTGTATTATAATAAGTTGCAGAAGATAACAATCCTGGTGGGAGAGTCTCTTGAATTTAGATATTGGGATCCATGAAGTGTGCTGACAAACGTCTAAATATTTCTACAGAGCCCAGCAGGATTCACAAGATTCACTACAGGCTGATCAAGAGCTTTTAGCAGACAGAATGAAAATTCAATGTGACGCTGAGCAGCTTTAAGTTATGCAATCTTCACTTTATCCCAGATGTTGCAAGATGAATTTCTCTTTTGTTTAATATCAACAGCATTTTTCCCTTGACTTCAGTCACTCTCGTCACATGTAATCATATCAACATTAAAATGCAGATACCAATGCTATCCGTTGTCTTTATCCACAGTAGCCAAAGGTTAAGAAAACGATATAAAAGAAATAAATGGACAAGACTGCATAGTATAGCTATAATAAATCAAACATTACTACAGGATATTGTTCAAGAAATGGTATGGGAATATTCTATTTAACCTACCTTATAATTCTTATTCTTCAAAGCCCTCTATGTTATTTGCAATGGTAAAAAGCTAAGAAAATATTGATATATTCCAAAGTGCCATTACAGGCTACCGTTGACAAGAAAGTATGATTACCTCTCTATTCTATATCCAACTGAAATAAAAATGTATGAAATGTCACAAAAAAATAATTCCAGCTCTTCTGAAAGGAAATGTAATACCACAGCTGTCTGCAACTACTCCATGAAATTGTTAACCTTGGTAGTTTCACCAAATAACCACTTGGAATCCCAGGCTTTACAGTTGTAGGAAAAGCAGAAAGTTAATGAATGGGTGTAGCTCATACAGCTGCCCTAACCAGTGACACTACCACAAACAAGGATGCCAACATGTACAACATACCATTGCTATCTTGACTCAATGTCAGTATATTAATATGTTTTTGTAAGCTCTTTCTCATGAGTATTTTGCTAGTAAGGATAATTATTTTAATTTTTAAAATATATATCTACCTGAGTTTTTTTGGATTTTCTACTTATTCCTCAATATTTGTTTTAAATCAGTCATCTATTACATTTACTTATCTGATTCATTTATTATAAGCTGTGGAAGATGGTCAGCTTTTTCATTGTTTGTAGCAAAAGCATTATTTTCTTTCATTTTATCCTAATCATTCTGCTTGAAGCTTTGGTTTGTGTTCTTGTTAATATTCAAAATGGCTGTTCACTCCGGGCAAGATTTAAAATCTGTATAATTGCATTTTTTCTCACAATATTGTACAGAGCCAAGAGAATTCTAGAAAAAAAATTAGACCTTGATGTATTGCAATAATTTATTACTGTTATATTCCCTTCATTTCTGAAGTGAAGGAAACATAAATTAAACTTCAGGTGGAGTATGGGCAAATGCCATGAACCTTTATTTCCTTATTACTTACCACCCTGTGATTTGGGAGCACTGAAAAATGGCTGCTGCATACTAAAAATATGAGGAAATCCCTGTGTCACTATAATGTTAGCACAATTCTTCATTGCAGAGTCTTTTTTTAGACTCTGGTTTAATTGATAAAATGATACAAAGTTCTGGAAGACAGTCAGAGGAAGTAAAAATCCCTTCCCACTCATCAGTTTTGGTCCATTTTTGCAAGTGATTTCTTATGGAGCTGTTACTAAGCTAGTGCAGTCACTAAACTAGAGTCTCTCTTTGATTGTTTGTTTGTTTCTCTTCAAGCATCAAGCTTTTCTTGAATTGTCTTTCTGTCAACTCCAAGCTATGAGAACCCAGGTGAAACCCCCTTTTCCCAGCCGCTCTGCCCTTTCTGCACTCTCATAGAAGGGACATTCTACCAGGAGGCAGAAGACATGGCCTTGAAGCTTCTCAAGCTGTGAACACAGATGTGGTTTCTCATCTTTGTGTCACAGTGGCACTATCGGCATGTCCTCTGGTGTGACTTTATGTACTTTCAATGTTTGGCAGTTTTTCACATAACCTTTAATATTTTTGATCTGCCCTTCTGCGGCATAATCTCTTTCTGTGCTGTATATAAAGCACAGGTAGCTATGTTACATGTAGGTATGAAATCCACAGTGGGAACAAAAATTGGGATTAATCTACCTACTCTTGTATGAGAAACCTCAATTAGCATCCTAAATTAGGATGATACTATGCTGCAGGACAGAGAAGCAAGCTGGTAATATCCAGAAGGAAGCTGAAATGTTTCCTCTTTTTCCCACTGAGTTTAGGGATAACCTGTCAGAAATTATTAGGCACTATTTTTAAAAGTGTGAAGTTAGATAGTATAGCATCAGGCCCTGATGCTTGGAAATGAATCAATGAGTCTAATTTTATAGGCCTAAACCAGTGGCTTCTGAACTATGCTACTTTCAAACTGTAAAGTGTCTTTCCCTTACACATTTTCTCAAATGTGTTAAGAGGAATGTACAGTAAGTGGGAGAGACAGCCATACTATCCTGCAAATGTTGTGAAGCCATTTTTCCTCTTTCCTACTCCCTGTTGTGACTCTAGGTCTCAATATCTTTACAGATTGTTACAGTGTTTCATAGTCAGAGCTCCATATATCTCTTTCCACATTGAAAAAGTGCCAATGAATGTGTCCGTTATGAGAATATGTCTGCCATCACTCAGTGCTCTTGAAAACCTGGGCAAGTGAGCATGTTTGCACCTCATCAGCAACCTGAAGAGTCAAAACCAATTTGAATGACAGATTTCTCACTGGCACATCTAGCTCCTGACTTGCTTCACTGAATGCAAAATACTTGATACTGCACCATTTTAGGACATAAACAATACCCAAAATACTGCATTTTCATTTTCCTTAGTCACAACTTTTCCTGGAGACGACCTTTCTGTATTGGATTGTGACGGTGTTTTCTGGATAATGAATCCTTAGTCATTCTGGTGCTCAACAGATGCTCAAATGTAACCAAGATATTTCAGCTTTCATTAATCCAGTCAAGGTGTATTTGCAACTATTTCATCTGAAAGGACAATAAATGCTGCAGCTGAGACATTACCAGATTCCATTGCTCTGTCTAGTTCCCTCCACATGTAACACGTGGGTCTTCAGGTTAGGTTTGGATGTTGACTTTGATAATGACGTAGGGATTAGACAGAGCTATATGAATAAATACATATTTTCTTGTCTCCATGACTGGTAAAGAACTTCACAGATTTTATAGCTGGAAAGGGTTGGAATCTGTCCCTCTTATTTCGGAATTTATAAACGTCTCCAGCTTTCAAAGGTTGTGATCTGATATTCATAATAATGATATGATAGAATTAAAGAGTCACAAAGAGATGAATGTCTTTTTCTGAATCTTCATTGAAAGCAGATTAGTTGGTTGATGGGTTTTCTATTGTTTTTCCTTGGCCATTATGGAAACATCTCCCCACAAGCACCTGGTCATTGACCACCTTTCCAGTCCTTTGGGAATGAAACAGTGTGCAGGAACCCGTCCATGAGTTTCCTGGCACTTCAAATGTTCACCTCTCCAGCTGTCTGCTTTTTCAAATGTCTGAAGGTTGGGAAGCTGACAAAGACAATTAAAAAAGTTAAATTACATTTTCCAAACTGGAATTCTTTAATGTCTTTTTTTTTCTTTTAATTTAATTTAATTTGACTTTTTGTCCCAATTTGAAATACACATAGAATCTATTTTGTCAAGGATAAAATAAAATAGCAAAAAACTTACTTGCTTAACTCCTTAAGTAGTTCTTTAAGACATCTTTATCCACTACTGGGAAATGTATAGCTTTGGATTTATATATTCCTGACAGTTTGCACAATATTTTTATGGAGTTCAAAATTAATATGAAAAGGAAAAAAATACACACTATACAGCATCTTGTGTGTGTGTAGTCTCTATAAACACTCATAGTTTGCCTGAAGATAGCTAGGGCACCACACATATAAAAACATTGAAAATTACTGTTACGCTTGGATAAAAACATCAATCTTTTAACTTTCAAATATCAGGTACTCTGAGAATATTTGAAAAATTGTATAAAACCCAAGAAAAGCTACAAGAAATGAACACCAGGACAAAATACTGAAGTAAGTACTGTATCCTTACAGAGCATTTTTTATGCACTGAAAGCATTTTGAGATGTTCAGCCATATTTTTAAAGTCAGTTTCAAAGCAAGTTGAAATAGTTTGTCAAAGATATAGTGAAAGACTGTTTCTGCTCATTGTAATGTCTGTCCCTATCTAGTCTGAAGTCATTACAAACTTTTCAGAATATGCTTTAATGGTAGTATAGATTGTCCTAATAGGTCAACACAGACAGCCATGAAGAAGGAATGTAGAAAACTATTTCTCATAAAATTAATCAGTTTGAGAAAGTTCATAGTTACTGAGCTATTGACAAAAGAACAGTGATCAAAGAATATCATGGAATCAATCAGTTATTTTTAAAAGGTAGCACAGAGGCATGCATATGGTAAATCTGAGACTAAAAAAGCAACGATGTTATAAAAATAATATAGCAAATATGTTATAAGGAGCTGCAGATGTATAGTCAATGATTATAATAGCTTTCTACTTATCTAGTATTTAAAAAACCCCACACTGGTCTACCTAGTTTACAGATGAAAATGGGTTTCAAGTTATGAGCTGGATATCCTGCCTCTTTGATAAAGACAAGAAAAAGATAAAACTGCAAGGGTTAGATTTATTGCATCCAACTTTAAAAATAGGCCACTACTTTAAGTCCTCTAGATCCTTTCTACCGTCAACATAGGTCAAAAAGATAATTCATCTTACTTGTCTGACAAACCTAATTTAAGATGTAGTTGCAATTTCTGAAGAAAAGCACTTCCAAAATGTTTACTTGTTACATGATAAAAAGCTGCAGTCCTTACCTTGGATGCTGAAGTCTACATTATAGATTCTTCAAAGTCTGAGGACATGAATCTCAGTTGCAAGAAGGTGTCTAACTAAATCAAATATGCATCATGAGGTATGAAATCCACCTATACTCCTTTCAGAATTTGACTGGCAAATTCTGTGCAAAGTGCAAAAGGCAAAATAAAAGTCCATGGACAGGTGGTGGTTAATATCAAACGGGGAAACTTTAAGGAATGAATATGCAGCTATTTTCTGAGAAATAAAAAAAAAAAAAAAAAAAGGAAACCAGAACTTTTTACATTGAATTTTCCATTTTTGGTTTTATGTGTATGTACACATCACTCAGGCTGCTTTGTGAAAATGAGACAATCAACTTAAATCTGAATTGTTTTCAAAATACCATTCAAAATTGATCATTTCTTCCAGGGCATCAACATCTTTTTTGCGCCCTTCCACTCAACCCTACCTGATCCCTTTTAGCAAATCTTTTAGAAATCTTTAGAAATCTTTTAGCAAAGATTTCTCAATTACAAGACATAAGGAAAGTCTTTTACTCTCCTGTTTTCTTTTCCTGCAGTGGCATATTCTGATGCTATAATGAAGTGCATAACCTGTTGTTTTATTTAATTTTTAAGATAAAGTTAGTCTCATAATTAGACTTTGGATTGGACACTATCTGGATATTTGTGTGTTTAATTCCATTTTTTTTTCCCTTTTACTATATCTTATTGCTACCAAAACCCTCAATCTTAATATCAATCTCATGGCTTGAATAGTTACTCTAACACACTTTTCCTTACCTTCATTTAGGTCTACTCAGCAAATGTAATCTTCTTATCAAAAGCCTGACTCTTTCTTAAGCTGTTCATGTAAGCATCAAGACTGTGACCTGAACACACTTCAGTTCTAAAACACATGTTTTCCTCCATGAATAATGCACAAGAAAGTAAATGTGACTAAGATAAATTTATTATTAGTTAAAAAAAAAAAAACCAAAAAACAACTATGGTATAAAAATTAGCTTTCCATACTGTTTGTTGTAATGGTGTGAAAGAAGTAAAAAATATAGAAAAAATATAGAAAATGTATAGCAGAGAAATATTGTGACAAAAAGGCAATTGTATTACAATAGGAAAAGAAGCAATGATGTTGTAAGCCGTAGAGGGCTATTACAGTTCTTCATACAGCCAAAAGATTACATGTCATGAAAATGTATAAAATGACTGTCTTTAAAAAGGTCACTTTAGGCTCAGACAACATTTTGCCCATACATGACTGGAAACAATCCTGAGGCTCTCAGAGACAGCACATACAAATTTCAATCTTTCCAAAACATCCTCTTCCCTCATTGTCAGCAGCTGCTGGATTTATGTGTAGATCAGAACACTCTCTGGCTATTTTTTCATTACCCAAGAGAGGAAATTTCAGCAAAATGTTAAGAAAATTAATCAACATTGTCAATAGCATAGATTTTCTTGTCATAATATTCCTCTGAAAGTTCAAACTGAATAAACAATGACTGAAGAATTTTAAGACATGTTTAATAGGAGACATACACTTGGGCCCAATTTCTTTTTACTACTTAAATTTTCTGGAGTGAAAAGAATCTGGTTAGTTTTTGGTGTTTTGCTCTTTTTGTCTTATAAATTTCCATAACGGAAACAAAAAACTTGGAGAATGTGAAAACAGGTGCATTAATCCTCTATAAGTAGCAAAAAATTAGGTCAGAAGAGGCCATTGGGTAATTAAAAAAAAAAAGCAAAACTTTGAATGAAAGAAAAGTTTCATTTTCAAATTGGAGGGATTTAGTAATTCCTAAATATATATTCAAGATAAAAAGACTTTTGGCAGTCTCCTACCACACCCTTGAACATAAATACCCATGTTTGGGATTCTGCTGTATTTTAGAAAAAGTAAATATAGATTATCTCCATATTCTGTGATTATTTTTACATAGTGCCATTGCATCATGACATGTTGCATTTTGAAAGGCGACCTTTGGAGTTCTCTAATCCAATCTTCTGCACACAGTATGGTCGGCTGTTAGATCAGATCAGGTTGCTTTTTTCCTATCGGATCTTGAAAATCTCCAAAGATGGAGACTTTTTTTCAGGAACCTGTTTCATTGGTTGACTGACCTCATGGGCTTTTCCTTACACCCAGCCTGAATCTCTCGTTTCAATTTATGCCTATTGTCACTCATCCTCCTATTATGCACTGCTGTGAGGAGTCTATCTTCCTGATAATTCTTCCAGATATTGCAAAGCTGCCATTAAGATCCTGCCCACTAGATATATCTTCTGCAAGCTGAAGAAGAAGAGGAATCATTAGGAAAGTGAAGGAGAATTTCAAATCATAACTGCTCAGAAGTGGTAATTTGTGACCAAATAATGAAACAATGGAAGTGGGAATGCCAGAGGCAAAATGAATTCATGAAAAGGAGTGAAGTTTCCCTTAATGATGAAATAGAAAACAGCAAAGGTATTGTCACGTTAGGAGTCCTAGAATGCAAGAACTCAAGGGCCATCTCAAGTGCTGGGCAATAGATCCAGCACTGGGTTGAGGTGCCGGATGCTGACGCTGTCATGGATGATGAGGGATGTGTATAAGGTATTGACTCATGATGTATCTTAGCAGACTTCTTGTAGAACCACTTATGGACTCTGTCCAATGCATTGTTCATTATTTTTTTAATATTTAAACACAAATGTGTATTTAATTCACCTCAAAGATGAATGGTCCAACAAAAGCCAAGGCTCAACAGCAGTTGAGATGGGCAAGGAATACAAAGGCTAAAAATGTAAGGCAGAAAGTGGAAAAAAAAGAGGAATAGGTTAATTGCAATGAAGAGTTTAGTGAATCCGGTTTCACCTAGTATCTGGATTTTACTTTAAAATGCAGGTGTGTGACACCATTGATAAAAGTAACATCCAGTTGACATTTACAAATTTACCGTAATCCACTAGTAGATTTGTCAACCACTACAAATCAACAAAAATCCAAGAATGTTTAAAACGGGAAGAGTCCAGAGAGTTAAGTCTATCACATACTAACGTTAAATATGTGCTTCATTAGCATGTTAAGTTATAACATGAAAATTCTTACTTTGATATTTTCTCAGTAGGAAAGGTTTCCTTGCTCAGTTATTTGAGCCACTGCTGGGCTGCTTGTAAAGCAACCAACCACATCTAAAAGATTAGGTAGAGAGAGGAGAGGACACCAGTGATCTTGGAGAAGCGCACACTAATATTGGTGACATAACTCCTAGGATTGTCAACACTGTCAGGAACTGCGCATTGCTAAATACTTTTTACCAGATGTTCTGGGAGCTGTTTTTAACTCTCCTACCTCTAATAAAGTGGATCTAGGCACCTGCAGTCTAGACTTGAGCCTGTGAGAGCACAGAAATTCCATCAGGCTGTAGTAATAGCTGAGATTTCTTCTAAATCCAGCCAAGAGGCTTGGTTCCTAAAATCTGGACACCCAAGAGGTTTCAAATATTCTGCAAATGTAAAATGATTGAACAAAAAGTTCCCCAAACTCATCTGACAAATAAAATAACACTGTCAATATATGCTCACAATAGAAGGAATATATTTTCTGGATGAAAGAGAAGAGCAGGCAGAATTTTAAACAATTGCTGTGACTTCGTAGATGGTAGATGTCACATACCACAGTTCATCAGATTACAGTGAGTCAATGAATGTGAGATAATCTGAAGTGACAATATAAACTGATACGTGTACTCCATTTCACATTAAGAAATGCATAGTGTTTTTTGTAGAAATAGGTAAGTACTTATATATGTTCATTTTAATCCTCAGAATGGGGTAAGGAGTCTGCAGCTATGGCACAACTAACTATTATTTCAGGATTAAAAAGGACATTTCAAAGACTTAAAGTAATAGTTAAATTTTATTCTAAGAAAAAAAACCCAGCCATTATGAAAGGCTCATGATGAAAACCTTTTAGCATGTGACATGCCTCAGGCATATTCAAATTTCTGTTTGACATTTTCAAGAGAAATGTAATCTAACATGACTGACAAGCTGTACTGCAGAAAATGGAACTTGAAATAAACCTGTTTATTAAGTACCAGTATAGATGAAATAGTTGATTGTACTGTACAATTCCTAAAAAATAGCTCTCTGAAGGCTGCTCACTCTCAGAGTACTTAGATCACTGTTGCATGCTCCCTAAAGAATTAGAATGAGTCAATGTGTGCATTAGTTTTAAGAGGTGCATTAAGATGACATGTTAAAGCTATTTTCATGGGTAGAAACCCCTTTGCTTTTTATCTGAATATTAGTGAGTTGTTAATGGTTTTAATCAACTAGTTCTTTGGTTCATTCTTTTAAAAAATGTTTTGCTACATACTCATATAACCCAAATAAACTCCATTAGCAAAATTTTGGTGATTGATAGGAACAGAAACAACCTAGTGAAACAAAAGCATTTTCTAAGTTTTACTAAGCTTCATGGATCCCACTTCTCTTTGGTTATTTCAAAGAGTATTCATGAATCCAAACTGCAAGATTAATTTCACTGACTCAGTGGTAAAGATAATTATGTTCGTTGCTGCTGAAAAGCAAAATCTTCCTGACTGTTTACACTCATAACTGCTTTAAGATATAAAAATAAAATGACTAATAGGTGTTAAATGTAAGTATTGCCAAAAGAGGGTTGTGTATTCTCCTTCCTTGGAGGTCTTCAAGATCCTCCTGGACATGTTCCTATGCCATCTGATCTAGGTGAACCTACTTCTGCAGGGCAGTTGGACTTGATGATCTCTAGAGTTCCCTTCCAACCTTCTATGGTACTATGATTCTATGAAAAGTATCTGTTAAAAATATTAAAGGCCCATTTGTCAATAATTCCTTTTGATATTACAAGACCTCTAATGAATACAGTTTATGCCTCTAATGAATACAGTTTATGCATATTTACATGTCATACAATACAACTTGTCTAATTCTTTTTCTGTCTAAACTTCAATTCCCTTATATTTCCATGTATTTAAAAGATCAAAGGGGTTACAGTGACTTTGCAAATATTTTATCAAAGCCTTTTAGAGTCACAGGTACTTAACTGATCATGATTGATAATATCACAAATCTTTGATATATGCTTTACTGAGACATGCTCGTCATAGTGTCAAAACATCATCCAATTCCTGTGAACAAAGTCAATAGTGCTGTCAATTGACATCATACAGTACCTTTTGGCTGACTTCCTAATTAATAAAAAAGACTTCTCTGGTGTCAAAGGCACACCATTCCTTCTACTGTTCCAAGAAACACAACAGCCACCCCACTGTGATGACCAAAATCTTTTGTATTATTTCTAATGTGCATTTGCAATTTTGCATGAGCTGTAATTTTGAGACATGGTACTGCAATACAAATAGAGACCATTTTCAAGACATTAAGTGGACTTCTAATATATTCAGATAATAACAACAGTTATCACTATTGTTTTTCTACTCTGTATCGCAAAAAAAAAAGTCTGTAAGGTTTAATTATAAAAAAGTGTGTTATTGAAAATATAAAACTACAGACAAAATGCTTAATGCGTCTCAGTTTTTAAGTTTTAAAACTCCATTTCATCTTTAGAGATTGCATATATTGTAGATGATCTAAATAGTAAAGCTATTTTATAAAAAGTGTGCTTCTTAAAGACATTCAACAACTTTTAACTTGGGATGATGTGTCATTTTATTTATGTTTGCAGTTGGAAGAGTCTTATTGATTTTGCTTTGGGGAGCAACTGAAATCCTGGCTAAAGTTAAATCCTGATGTTACTGTTTTTACTGAGATTACTCCAAGTGTGAAGACAGCCCATTTATTTTCAGTGGGACATTTTAAAGGATTGTAAATGCTGAAGTTTTTTGAATAGTAGGTTTATAAGTGCTAATAATTGGCACAAAGCATCCTACAGAAATGAATGCTTGACAGTTCTAGTAGATGAAAGCAGATAATGTAAGGCAATATGCATGATATTGTAGGTAGTGCATAAAGGTCCTTTAACTAGCTCGTATATCCAGCACTGTAGAAATGACTATTGTTTCAGCAATACACTTATACTGACTGGCCTTTGCTGGGAACTTAACACTCTTAATGCTCCATGCACAGTGCTGTGCTTGTTCTGCCAATGCAGGAGCTAGAAGCTACCTATTAATCATCCCTTTAAACAAGACCTGCCTATACAAACAGTACCTTCTGCCCTCAGTATTGAGGTCTTTTTCAAACAAGTAAGAAGCTATTTCGAGGATTCCTTCCTCACAGAGTAAGTAGTAAGTAGTATAATGCAGGACATGGGTGCCACCGAGAGGAACCTCAGCAAGCTGAAGGAATGGCCAGCAAGAGCCACATGAAGTTCAATAGCACCTGAGTTGAAGTCCTGCAGCTGGTCTGTAACTACCTTGTGCTCTGATAAAGCCCTATGAGCTGGCTGGCTCACTGGAAAATCTGCAGAAAAGGACCTGAGGACCTGGTGGATATAAGTCAGTGATGGGTCCTGGGAGCAGTTAAGGCTTAACATGTAGTGAGCAGAACTAGCAAGTGCATAGGCAGACAAGCAGTCAAAGGGCATGAGTTTCCCTCGTTATTTTACACTCATGTGATTGCACCTGGAAAAGTGTCCAGCTCTTCTCTCTGACTACAAAAGTGATACTGAGAAACTGCAGTCCAGCAAAGGGCCACTAAAATGTTTTTGGGGAGAAACGTAGGATGTATGAGAAGCTGGTCCTTCTAAGTCTCCTAAAGTTTGTTTAAAAATAAAGGTCCTGTTGTGGAACTCTTGTTTATGTTAGTAAAGGTCATTGTTACAGATCTTTGGTTTTTATTTCTGATGGCAGAAAGAACTAATATCAAACACTTGAAATGAAAAGTTGTAATAATGTCTTGATGAATTGGAGAAAGCTGCAGAGAATGCTGGAGAGAATTTTTTTCTCTCATCACCTTAAAGACTCAATTTCAAGATTCTGAATATTTAAAGACGGTAAATGACTAGTAAGAATAAGACTTGACAATTCCCAAAGGAAGTCTGTAATGAGTACTTTTAAACATTTAGAGATATTATGTAGCTGTCAAATCTGCTATGCTTTATGGCCTCCCCCCCAAAAGAAAAAAAATGAGAGTGAAATGTGTTGTGCCGTGAATAAAAGACCTATCACATGCATTTGGGTGAAAATAAAAAGTGCTTATCAGCAGTTTAAGCTTCTCACCACTGCAGACCAAGGTGAATTTCACTGTCTAAAGATCAAGCGCCTGGACAAGACTGAGCTCCCTGTGGAGGGAAGGGACAATGGTAAAGGAACAACCAGGGTTTAATGTCATTACAGAATGGCAGACAGATGGAAACTTAATTATGCTTACAGATTGTTCAAAGTTCAGAGGTAGCTACAAGTCTATATAGTCACTTTACAGAAGCAGAAGCCCTGCTTTCCAGGATGTCAGCACTGGCACAAGAAGTCCTCAGAAACATGTTACCCTGCCTCTCTGGCATCACTGCTACTTCACTGTTGCTGCTTTGATTACTGTGGCTACAGAATTGCCTGTAAGTAGATTTACTCCTATGACTCACTAAGAGTATGTCAAATATTGAAACACCTACGCTTTATTTAATAACTGATTAAAGAGACTAATTTTGAGGTCTCTTGTCATGGTTTGACATGATAGCCTTTTCTGGGAAAGGGGAAGGAGCTGTAAAGATGGCTTTTGTAAGAAGTTGTTTGCAACTCTCCCCAGCTTTGAGCCAGACCCTCTTCTGGGCTGAGCCAATTAGACGCCTCCACAATCACTTTTTAAGAAGAAGCGGAAGAAGAGGCTTCTTCCTTTATCTTTTTCCTGCTTCTTCCTTCTTCTGTCCCTCTTCGTCTTCTGGCTGGTGGTGGTGCAAGGAGTAGTAACAGTGAGAGAAAAAACCATGTGGACTCCAAGGACAGTGATGAAAGAGAGGAGGAGATGTACCAGAGCAGAGACTCCCCTGCATTCTGTGGAGAGAACTGGTGAAGCTGAGATTTATTTTTCATTTCTTTAAAGACTACACATCAGCAGCAGAGACTCATTTTGATAAAGCTTACCCTGGACGACCAGGGGCAGTGATAAACTTCACTACAGACTCCGAGCCAGGGGCAGTGATTTTCTTCTTTAAAACTATGGCCAGAGTAGGCTGTGTCCTGAGGGAAGGACCCTTTATCACTATGGCCGGAGCAGGCCGTGTCCCAAGGAAGAGACCCAATATCCACAACTGTGGGAAGGAACCCACGACAAAGCAGCTCATCAAACCTGTGCCCAGAAGAGGCCTTGTCCCGAGAGAGGGACCCTATAACTGCAGAAACTGCAACCATGGTGAAGAATCCACGCCAGAGATATTCACCAAGGACTCTGTCCCGTGTGAGGGACCCCATATTGGCAGAAGCCGCAGCTGCTGGGAACNACTGGAGCTTGTTTTGCCCAGAATCGTAATTGGCAGTGAGCCCTCCCTGCCCTTGTCTTAATCTACAACAACCTCGCTTATCTTCGTACTCCCATTTCGCTGGGGCCTCCGCCATCCTAACGAGGGTGGGGGGGAATGAGGGCACTGAGCAAGAGACTGTCGTGGTGCTGCTATGGTAGCTGGGCTAAACCACGACATCTCGGCATTCATTTCCAGTTTCTGTCTTCAAGAATCAGTGCATTCAGATACTTACTCAGGAGCACTGAACTAGGTTGGAATGTTGCACTGAGCTGTTTGTGTTCCTCTGTGATTTGTATCTTGAAAAGGTAACACTATTCAAGACGCTTTTTTATAATCCTGCCCACAGCTGAGAGAAGATAATAATGATGTCAAATATCTGTCATGTTGTCTGTCCTGTGAAATATATATTGTGCACAGGGTCACTAGGGGAATACAGGGCTTTGGCCAAATACAAGCAGCAGTTTGTGATGCTGGAATTCATTTATCTTCCACACTTGTGCATTGTAATGTGCTGTGTACAGTCTAGTGTGATTTTATACTGATACTTTCTCGCTGGCTACCCAGTTTATTTCAGCTTGGATTGCTGCCATGAATTCTCATTGGAGCTGTACCTTGGAATTGATAACATTCAGCCTATTATTTATTCATGTGGAAAATCTCCAGTAAGAAATATCCAACCAGAAATTTGACAAAAATTTGAGAATCTGTTTTATCCATTTAGTTCAGTCAATTTTATTTGGACATGCATGGTCATTGCTTCCAGCTCTATTGCAACCACAGAAATTTTTAGACTTTATAAACTGAGGTACTGGCACATCTCAAAATATAAGAACTTCAGTCTGCTGACTTAGTAGAGTAAAACAAATACAAATACAAGATATACAAATACTTCAAAATACAGATACAACATCTGTAGTACTGGGGCATTTAGACAAGAAGGCAGGGATTTCACTTTCCTGCTCTCTCCATTACATACCTATATACAAGTTCAATAAAGACACTTAGGCTCCTAACTCCCATTTATGTTTAATTTAGATTCAATGCAAGATCCCAAGTGCCTTTGAAAATCTGAATGCTTAATTTTTGATAAAAGGTGACTTAGGTACCTTTAGATTCAAATAACTAATCACTATAAATTTGATCTGACTTTCAAGTTCTGGCAAAGTTGAAAATTTGATAGTTACATACTATTCCCTTTAGATTTCCACTCCCCAAAGGATGTTTTAGCCTGTTCTATTGAAACGGAATATTAAAGCTGCTATTAAACTCCATGCTATCACTGAGCAAAAATTTGGTAGAATAAACCAGGGCATATGTATCTCTAAACAAAAACTGTCACTTCGAAAACAGTAATGGTATACCAAACAATCCTGTAAATCAACAAGAGAAAAATACTGCATACTACTCCATGTAAGATTATTTTTTTTCTTACCACCTCCTTTCTATCAAAAATAGGATAAATCAAGATATATGGATGTGTGTATACACATAGATGAGCCAGCAATGTGCCCTCGGAGTGAAGAAGACAAATGATATCCTGGTTGCATTAGGCAAAGTACCAGTAGCAGGATGAAGGAGTTCATCTTCCCCCACTTCTCAACACTGCTGAGGTCACACCTGGAGTATCGTGGCCAGTTCTGGTTTCCTCCATATAAGACAAGAAGACATAGTGGAGGGAGTCCAATGAAGGACCGCATGAAGGACCACAAAAATCCAAAGGCTAAGAGAGCTGGGATTGCTCAGCCTGGAGAAGAGAATGCTCAGTGTACATAAACATTTGAAGAGAGAATGTAAAGAAGATGGCTATTTTCGGTGGTGTCCAGTGACAGAACCAAAGGCAATGGGCACAAATCAAAACACAGGAGATTTTGTCTGAAATCAGGAAACACTTTTAACTGTGAGAGTGGTTGAATACAGTCACAGGCTACCCTGTGAGGGAGGTGATGGAATCTAAGTCCTTGGAAGTATTCAAAAAACATCTGGACATTGTCCCAATTAACTGGCTATGGGAAGCCCTGCTTGAGAAGGATTGAAAAAGATGTCCACCATTCCAACCTCAAATATTCTGTGATTACGTGCTAAGTATATGTAGGCATATATATGTGCATATATATAGGCACACATACAATTAATATAAATGAAAATGTACAAAAATGAAATATATATAAATCTGTATTTCAGATGTATCTATATCTTAGCAATAGACTTATACATGTGCATACACATAGACACATATTCATTGTGCCATATATATACATATATGAACTTTACTCTTTCCTCCTATTTACATTTTGGACTGGATAGTAAATTTCTAGGGAAATTATAATACAAAGATGTAAATTTTATACAGCTGGTTGAGGTCTATTTGCACTTTATATCCAGATACTTCAATACTGAGCAATCACAAACCATGTTCATATTTCCAGGAGGAATACATATAGATAAATAAATAGCAACATCATGTATCTATTGTCATTTCTGGCTAAGGAGTGGTTGCCTGGGAGATACTCCTCTGACATTGCAAGCTCTTTTGTGTTATCATGGATAATTGTCTGCAAATCACCTTACTTGAGTTTGTGTTGTCCTTCCTTTTCCATTCCCTGCAAATTGGCCTGGACTCTTGCACATGGTGGAATATGATTCTACTTGGTTGCACAGTGTTTGATCTGTTTTAATATATACTACCCAGAAAAAAAAAATCCCAGTTAATCATGTAGAATTTTGTTAAAACTGAAAATATTTTTTTGCTCCTCTATAGAAAAAAATGCCTTCCTGTGAACTTGAATTTTTTGTCTTTATGGAGATAAAATAAGCCAATAGTGATAATATTGGCAAAATATACTTGTGTTATTTCTAATTGTTCTTTTCAAAATGAACAGAACTATAGTCTTTGGTTGTTAGAAAATAATTAGTTGTACTGTAGCATCTGTCTTTCCCTAAAGAAAGGAAAAAAAAGAAATATAAATGAGAAAATCTACTTTTGATTGACTACATCCACAGTCTGACCAGATAACTCCAGTGAATTCTTTGTGAAATATGCAATTTACCAATTTCATTTTATTGTGATGGATCTCACTTCTATCCCTTGTAATGAGATATTTATTTTGCTGTGTCTTTCATTTGGTCTCCTCATATATTTCCTTATAACTTCCCAGAGAAATTGTCCATGAAAAGGAAGAATGCCTTTTACTTAAATAAAAACTTTGATCAATTTTTCAAGAGAAAGCGTATACTTGTGGCATATGGATTAGAAGAGAGCCAACAATAATAGCTTAACGTAGGCACGTATGTGAAAAGAATCATTCATTCATTAGTCATCATTAAGTACAGCAGCACTTAATTCTGTAGTTAAACAGGTTTAAGGGATACCTATTTTTCAGAAAAGCTCCTACTTCTGCAAAGATTACAGATGGTTAATGAGTGTTCTCTTTGGAGATTTTTCTGTCCAATCTTTAGCCATAGAGAATTGTCATATGTTGATTTGCAAGTTTACACAGATTCCTGTTATTGGCTTTTTCTAATCTAAAATCACTCAAACTGAGGTAGCAGGGGAAACAAAACTAATGTAATGAAATTTATCTTTATTGTAATCAGAAGATTCAATAATGGCAAACCTATGGATTGCCTCTGCAGTTTGTATGAAAGAAAATTATTAGAAAAATGTCTGGTGTTCTATACAGTCTTTAACCTTCCTTCCTATTGGGTCTGAGGTGGTGGTGATTTTCCACAGCAGCCCTTGTAGTGCTGTGCCTTCTGTTGGTAGATAAAAACGTACATTGATAGAACATCAATGTTGTGGCTACTGCTCGCACAGCATCAAGACTGTCCCTCCAACATTCCTTCCCCACCTTCACCAGTAGCTGTGGGTAGGCAGAATCCAGGGAGGAACCATGGCCAGGACAGCTGACCCAGGCTGACCAAGGAGATGTTCCATAACATATGACATCAGCTCAGCAATATAAACTCAGGGAGAGGAGTACGAAGTGGGAGGCATTGGTGATTCACTTTTGCCTTCCAATGCAATCATTACGTGTACCGTATTTTTGAAGAAACTAATGCAGAGAGTTCATTTAACAAAAAAAAAAAAGATTGTGTGAGGACTACATGTTACACTGTTTCTAAGATTTTGTAATTGAAAGACCAAATCTCCAGAATTCTCATTAACATCTCCCCAAAGCCTTTAACTAAGGAGCAAACCAATTATTTAGTCTTACTATTTAATTAACCTTCAGAATTTAGCTCAAAATTTCAGGTGTGACCAAGGAAAGGATCTAGTCTGCCCAAATTAGACATCTGATAAATTAATTTTCTTTATATTCTTCCCTTTCTAGAGTCTCTCCATACCAACAAGGGCAGAAAGACATTGAGGTAAATGTTGGGTACTGTGTATTCTAAACTGGACAAGCAATTTCCATCATCCATAAAGGAGGACGTTACTTTTTTTGTTTTGAGCCCACTGTGCTTCACCTTACTAGTTCTTTATTAATTACAGGCTACAGTTATCTTTGTTTTGAGAGCAGCAGAGTTAACTATATATGATTTTTCAGATGGCCAGTTTTCCATTACATCTAGATTTCATATTTCGCTTTAAGTGATACATAGAAAATGGTATTTTTTTTTTCCCAGGGAATTGATGGACTTCTAAGCTGGCAAATTGCAAAAGTAATTTTATTACATTGCCAGTCATCTCAAATTCCAGCAGACTTTCAGTTGAAGTACTGACAACTCTATTAAAGAGCATATGTGGTCCAGATACGTATTTTGGTGTGGAACTGTATCCTGACCAGAATGTGGATATCTAAGCTAAAGTGAGGAGGCCACAAGATCCTCTTGCAGACTTTGTGTACATTTTTGTGACCTAGATATGAGGTAATTACCTTAAGACAATTGAGGTTCATTTGCTCTTGAATGATAATGCTCTGGAGCTTTGAAAAAGGGATGTAGAGGGAGAGGAAGGTAGAAATACACTGAATCAGTCATCGTAATGTATCTTGATCTTATCTGCAAATAGCTGAAAGATGGGAGGTACAGAATGCCTTTACATGGACTTGATGGCAGAGACTTTGGCAAATATATTGACTTTCAATAGAGCACAGTACAAGATGTACTAAATGACTCAGTTTGCTCTTGCTTATGACCTTTTTGAACTTAGCCCTCTGCAAAGTTATCTGCTAGGGTGAAAGGAAAGAACAGTAATATTTTAGAGAACCTATGAAGCTTCAAAGGGCTTTAATTTAGTTCTATATAATGAATGGACCCAGCTTGTGCACTCAGTCTTGTAGAATGGAAAAACCAAAATCTAGAGACTATACCGCAGAAGACCTTAATTCATTGACCCACACTTGGTGAGACACATGGATAGGACTTTGCTAATAAACCAATCCCAAATCTCTGGTCAGTCTGATGCATGCACAAATTTGCCTTTAGTTAGAGAAATGAGTAGATGGGAGTTTTCTTTTTAGGTAACAATTCAGAATTCAGTAATGTGTGATGTATTTTTTTGGAACATAATATGTGGCATAAGTTATGGCATTATATGTACTGGTTTTTTTTCTGAAGATCTTTCTTGAATGAATTCTGTTCAGTTCATTGCTCATTCAAGCATTAGATACTGCTTTGTTTTCATCTGGCTAAGCTTTTGTTTCAGTGAGTCACCATCCATGGGCAAGACAGTTGCTCAAAAAGACCCATCAGAATAACTATAGCGTCAACATGGCCTGTTGGAAGACAAAAGCATACAAGACAGTCTGAATAGGAAAAAAAAGATATTATTTTGCTGTTTTTCTTTTTTTTAGCAATAATCAGATCATCAATTTTGAAAGTCAGAATTTTCCTTTTTCTCTTGCGTGTAGAAGATAAACAAAATCTTGATCAGGAAAGAAAAGCATCTTTACTTAGCAGGAGATTAATAAAGGTATTCCAGTGCAAATAAAAAGAGAAAATAAAGTTCTGACAAAAAAAAATTTATTTAATAGTGTACCTCAGGAAGAAAGGTAAAAAAACAACATATAAAATTAAACACTTAACCAGGCATAGCAGACAAGCAAGACAAATTAATTCACAAATTAATATCACTCTGTCCATGTGAGAGTGATATTTGGAACATAGTGTCATAATTTTTATATATCTGGCTTTCTGAATTGGATTATATCCATTTTCACCTTACTATCATGACTTCCCCTGAAAGGTTTACTGCAAGAAACTGCTGTGGAACATTTGTTATCACTTTTTCCTCTCAGGTATGGAAATAAGTCATTAAAGCTAGTACTACAGCTCATAACCATTTCAAAAGACCTATCTCTATGAAACACAAAATGATGACGAAATGGAAGTGTTTGACAAGGAAGAAAGTGTAAGAACAGTAACATTTAGAATAATGATGAGAATTTGTTTGTCCTTGTTCCATAATCCTTTGGAATATTCTTCATACTGTATGACAACAACATGACATCAAATTCCTGAGAATCTTTTGTAAAGATGGACAATAATTTTCTAAACTATTTAGGTATTAAATCTGCATTTATATTTGTAGTCATTTCAGATACGGTATTTTATCTCTTGAACTGGCACTGTATAAGCACTTCAGTCCAATTGCAAAGTACTCATGAAATGTTTTGGTTATACTTCTCTCATTCTGATACTAATGGCACTGTTCCCATTTGTTCAGGTTATTCTGTTTCCTCATATCTTGTCTCTACAATGAGTTGGTGTTTTTAGACCTATGTCTTGTTCTTTGATCAAATAAAGAAAGGTTTTTAGAAATTCTTCTTACCCTTTTTAATTGCTTTTAATTGTTATGGAAGCCACACAGTGCTGACATTAATAGTTATTCCTTTCAGTTTGACCACATTCACTGAAAATGACTGGTAAAGATCCTAGTATGAGATTTCATGTAGTACAGCTCTACAGGGAATGTGTGTCCAGATCATATAGCAACAGGCAATATGTACTCCACATAGCTCACCATACTTTTTTTTTTTTCCTGTTCATTTCCAATCTCACTGGACACATTAATATTTCTGCTTGTACTTACTCTCTGTTTTTCAGTTACATTTTGTTTGCAATACTCAAAGATACAGAATATCTTATTCTCCTTCTGTGGGGATTAACACAAGGAGATCTTGTGCATTGTACCATCCCTACAAAACAATAGAAATGTAAAGAATAACAGAGAATGTCAACCAGATACTCTTTTTGGCCATCATTTCCTGGAGATCCCTCAAAACTTCCTCTCCATTCCCTGATCTGCATTCTGCTAAACCAAGATACTTTTTCCCCAATATTCGTGTATTCTTAATTCAATCAGTTTTATGGTACTGAGAAAGTAATGCTGCTCAAGTTCCTTTCTGCATTTCCCTGCCGTTACAAGAAATCAGACTATATCGATGGACTCTAATTTACAGGACTGCTGTAAATCTTCCACTAGTCCCATTGCTTTTCCCACTTGTGGTGCCTGAGGTAGTGGTTTTTTTCCACATCTATGGTTAGATGCTTTTCTTTTTACCCTTCCTGTTCTGTTCTTTCTGTCTGTTTTTTCCTCCTCCTTACATTATGTCAACTTGTGACAACTTGCAGCATATAGACATCAAACACAGGTTGAAAACTACTGGAAGACATATGTTTCTTTTTTTTAAATTTAGAGACACAGCAAAGCACTCACAGCCTTTTATTGTTTGATTGCTTATGTAAAAGTAAAGAAAAGGTTAGGAAAATAATAAAATTCTTGTAGTTGAAGAAGAGTACTATGTAGAACTATGTACTACTAATGCCTCCACTCCTTGCAACCACCTTCCTCTTAGTTTTAATTATATTTACTTGGAAAGATAAATTTGAAGATTTGATATATTTTTTTTATTTTTATTGTTCCAAGGAAATCAACTGGGTAAAGAGAAAAATTTTACATGATAAATAACCCTTAGTCACTATCCAACAATGATACTTAGTGACACAACAAGCTATTCACAGCTAATCAGTAAGAAGAAAAAAAATAATTCTTTTAGGCAACATCTATCTAAATACTGAGATTATTCAGTGAAACACAGCAGCAGCTGGACTGTATGAAAAAAAAATAATAGTTATGTCTCCATCAACATGATACTTTCAGTATATTATTTATGCCATTTTAATATTTCTGCCTATAAAAACATAAAAGTTCTTACTTTAAAAAAATCTTGGTATGTCATTTAAAAATTTACATTTTAAGATTTCCTTTTGTCTAAATCTAGTATTATATCCCACTTCCTTCAAGAGTTCATTTTTATGCTTGTACAAGCAAGGTCTGGATAATAAAAAAAAACCAGAAAGCATGTGGAATTTTGATTTTAAATTCCTCCAATGCATACACACACAGGGTTATGATATATTAAATACAGAAATATAGTTATGGGTTAACAATTATGTCTCATTCTTTTATCTTAAGTCCTTTAATGTTTCTCACAACTGAAGATGCCAAAGTGCTTCTCTGGACATGTGGAATGACAAATATTCATAAATCTGTAGACCTTCCTGAAGGTGGCTCCATTTGATAAATGTTAAGTTAGGCAATCCAGGATGAGCTCAACTGCAAATTCTTATCAGAGTGATTGATCAGAAGAGAAAAAAAAAACCAGAAATAACTGCTCAAATGACAAGTATGGATAATGTCATCAAAGAATTTCCATTAAATGGTTCTGGAATTTAATCATCGTATTCTTGAAATTAATCAACAAAGCAAACATTCTACAAAAAATGACAGAATAATCCTTGTTTATTTACAATGTCTCAATCTCAATTCTGAACTAAAGACTGTCTTTACCAATATTTTTCATTTCTTCTTAATTCTGAGTACTAAAAAAACCAGGTTAATTAGACTATGTCATTTACACTTGATGGTTTCCAAGTTCAGTGAAATAAAGAGAGAACAAAAGAGACTTAAGAAGAACATTTGTTTATTTTAGGATAGTGCTCAGTTCTGCCACAAATTACTTCAGCTCAGTATGTAGACTAAAATACATATTTCACCAAGCTTCATTTCAGAATAAATTCTAAAATGAAAAACAGGAGAGGAAATTAAATTTTTATGTTCTTAGAAGTGAAAAGCTATAGATTAAAAACTTTGAAAACCAAGGAATAATTATATTTGATATATTGATTAAAATAGCAAAAACCCCAGAGTGATGCATATTTTTAGTTAAACTTCCATTTACTAGCAGATAAAAAATGTCCATCTTTATTAGCAAATACTTTTTGAAAACTGATGTTTTCCCTGGTGTGCTAATGGCCCAGTGGCAATGTATGAATAACAGAAAAATGAGTTTTTTTCCACTGTAGACAGAAATCTAAACTAGGTAGCCAAGATGATCTGGAAGTCAATACAGTTCTGCCAGGTTAATTGAACCTACTTCTAACCTTTGTATCTCTGTTCAGGTATAGCATCTTTGAAACATACTGCATCAATCAGTAACATTCTTTTTGATACATTTTTAGAAAAACAAACAAAACAAAACATTGTTCAAAGCACCATATGAAATATTTAGATATATTCTGTCTTCAGTAAGTAATGCTTCATACATCCCCTCCAAATGATCTTTCTCACAATTCTATCATAATGCCTCATAAATTGAGGGATATAATCAACCAGTTAAATGTATGTGCAGAATGCTTGCATATGAAACACTATTTACCATTAAGCATGAAGGCAAATCCAGAAATAATATCAGTATTTGTTGTAGGTGGTTAACGAAATTTACAGGAAAACAAAATTGAGCTTCATCTATAGCAAGGGGCCACAAAAGAGCTTTGACTGGCCTGCTGAGAACTTTCAGATCTTTGATGTTTGCTCCTCTCAGGTAAGTATAAGCTGCTGTATATTTGTACTTGTATACATATATATTGTAAACTACTAAATATTTAATACGTTGTATGTGTAGTGAAATATTTGCATTCTGTTTAATACTACACACAATTTCTAGGAGAATATCACAGCATTTCCCCAGATTAAGAATTTCAGTATAAAATAATTGTAAGAAGAATATTCTATCAATTCTGCCTTTAAACATTTGTTTATTGAGATGAAACAGAGTATGAATGCTACAGACCTGTGAGTAGGTATCTGAGTTAAATAAAAGCGATAGAGTGAAGTTGATAGAGTGAAGAAGAGCTTTTTAGTTTCAATTTTTTCAATAACTTGGGAATAGGCTCTCAAGTTTAAGAATCTTCTCCTGCACTCAAGACTCCTTAAGAATTCAGTCAGGAAGGAAATGATACAGATGAGGTAAAAAGATGAGTACATAGATGAAGACTAGGAATTACAGTGCATAATTGCAGAAATACCAGTTATTCTAGGTGTTGGGAAAGCAAGATAAGAAATGAGGGATATAAACAAAGTACTAGCCTTTCCATAGCACAGGGAGAAACCTAAATTTAACACTTTTATTGTGGTATATCTTTAAGAAATCTTAGAAATTTTAGATTCCATGACTCTCATCTCTTTAAGGATTTAGAAGACTTAGAAAACAACACATGTTAATTTTGTGAAACAGCCTGAACCTGAAGATAGCTTTTTCTTCTTTCGGTTAGAAATTTAAAATGTGAACCTTAAAAAAAAAATCATTGTGTCTGGGTGGAAGTCCAATGTTGTATTACTTACAGTTTGACTCGTAACACATCAGACTTTTTTTATATATACATCACAGTTACTTGTTATTTTAAAGTTTTGGAGTATATTTAATAAGAAGTAGCACTTAAATATTTAACTGAGAAGCCATCTCTTCATGATTCTTTAGAAGAACAGCATTTAAAACCTTCTCTCTTGTTCTCTAAACGATGATGCGACTATCAATCAAAGTGCATATTTTTAAGGTTAAATAATGCTAGTTTAAAAGAAAGTATGTCACTAGAGAGTAATGAATTACCTAGTTTCCTGTAAACTGAAACTAATGAACACCTTTTATGGTCTATAGGAAGGACATTTCTACTTTAGTGATGTAATAACTTTTAAAGTTAGGGAACTGTTGAACTCTAAACAGATACGAATAAACTTTTTACAAAAACAAAACAAAACAAAACAAAACAAAACAAAACCAACAAAACAGGATGCTCAATGGTTTCTAATTCTATTTAATTTTTTTGCTCCTTATGTGAGGATGTGGTAAACTGCAGAAGAACTAGAAATTGTCAAAGAATTTTTATTTAAAATGTTTCTATAAAAAGATATTTTGATCAAAAGAAATGTATTTATAAAATATTAAATCTAATTTTGTTACCTTAATTTCATTGGCAAAATAAAATTTAGTAACATTATGATGTTTTGAAAAAAACAAACTTACATTTTCTGTCATTTTGATTAATAATTCAATTTTGCTATAAATTTTTTGCTCTTCCTTTTACTTTATCTGTGAGATTTTTTTCAATTTTACTAGAGAAAAAAAGAAACTATCACAATGGAAATGTGAAAAGACATAATTTCCTTTTTATTAATAATTAAAACAAAGAAAAAATATGTCTGTTTCTGAAAAAATATTACTGTTCTTACAACTGGAGACTCAGTTTTTCCATATGCACAGTTTTCAAAATAAAAGTCTTGTGTATGTGATAAACTATCTAACATTTTAGCAAAAAAATAATGTATGCATTTCAACACTGACCACAGAATAGCAAAAAAACCCCCACCTTAAAATACTTTTTTTCCCTTTGGATACTTATTTTTAAAAATATAGCTGCCTTTTAAAATTGTTTTCGATACCTTGAAGCTAGTTTTCTGATTGAGAAATAAGGGCAAACATTTTTGTTTTCCTTTGTGTGAGAGCAGGGAAATCCTTTTTTCCTCACTTTATCTTCACTGAATTACTATGAAATATAGGAACTGAAAATTATCTGTATAGCAATAAAAGAAACATTGCATTTTTTAGAATTAAATGCAATGTGTCAGAAGATAACAATTGAATAAATAATTAGTAACTAATGTTTTGTTGTGTAGGCACAGAAAGGAAAATTCATGCAATATTAATGAAAATGGTTATCCTACTAAAAAATAAGTATTATACTCCACAGTTGTCATATGTGAGATTGCTTTAAGCAGTATATATTCTTATTCATTTCTGCCTTTCAGGCTATGTAGAAAGTAGAAACTAGAGACCAGTCTGTTTGGTCAGGGGACTTAATGCAATGTATTTTCCACGTCATGAAAGCAGCAACAAATCAACTATGATGTTAGAAATTGCAACAAACTAATTCAAATGGTCTGGCTAAAAAAGGAGAGCAGTGGATGTCATCTACCTTGACTTCAGTAAGGCTTTTGACACTGTCTCCCATAACATCCTCATCAGAAAGCTCAGCCAGTGTGGATAGGATGAGTGGACAGTGAGGTGGCTCAAGAATTAGCTGAATGACAAAACCTGGAGGGTGGTGATCAGTGGCACAGAATCGAGTTGGAGGCTTGTGGCCAGTGGAGTTCCTCAGGGATCAGTTCTGGGGCCAGCCTTGTTCAACATCTTCATCAATGACCTGAATGAGAGGTCAGAGTGTACCTTCAGCAAGTTGGCTAATGACACCAAACTGGGAGGACTGGCCGATTCCCCAGAAAGCTGTGCTGCCGTTCAGCAGGATATTGAATAGCTTGAGAGTTGGGCAGAGAGGAATCTCATGAGGTTCAACAAGGAAAAGTGCAGAGTCCTGCATCTGGGAAGGAACAATCCCATTGCACCAGTACAGGATGGGCAGCAGCTCTGCAGAGAGAGACTTGGAAGTCCTGATTAATAAACTAACCATGAGCCAGCAACCTGCCCTCATGGCCAAGAAGGCCAATGGTATTCTGGGATGCATCAAGGTCACCTGTGGCCAGCAGGTCGAGGGAGGTTCTGCTCCCCCTCTACTCTGCCTTGCCTTGCCCAGTGACAGGACAAGAAGTAACGGAGAGAAGCTGGAACACAAAAAGTCCACCTAAACTTAAGGAAAAGTTCTTGAAGGAAATGCTCTCTAACACAGATATAGTTAAACACAGCTGGAATTCTTTTACAAAATAATTGTATCTTTTTATATTAAAAAGCTGAACTATCACTAGTTAAAATCCAAATGTGAGTATCCTTTCTGAGTTCTGGCCTTAGACAAATACAATTTTCACCAGGATTCCCCTTTTCTGCATAGATGTGTGAAGATTTTGACTCTGCTCTCCTACCCAGTTTCATTGACATGCTCTTCTACAAACAAATGCTCAGAAATTCACAAGATCTGAAACGACCAGACATAGTACACAGGTTTGATGCAAAATCACAGCATATGCAGTTAAGAAGCATTCAGCAGGACTTGACAGTTTAAGCTGTACTACCACCACCACCAGTGCAGCTCCCACCTGGCTCCTGCCTGCCCAGGGGTGAGTGCAGGCTACATCCAGCTTCTGTTATAACACATGCATGATAACCACATTCTAGAAGTCTCAAATTGTTCTGGTCCTCTAAGAAAAAACAAAAAAACCCAGGTTCTTCAGAAAGAATATCAGAACAGTAGTCTTAAGCTTGTGGATGAGAACAATCTAATAACAGCTGCAATTTACACCAACTTTTGATGTAAATCATTTGAGCAGAGAACCTTAACTAAATTCTCTACTATATTAGAAGAAAATATAATCATCATAAATTGCTAAAACCTCAATGTTGTGGTAAACAAAGCTGTCAATATCAGTGTGATAATTATTTTTTAAAAATAAATAAAACATATTCTGTCATGCTTGATAAATTTAATTGCAAGATGTTTTTTATATGCAGAGTTTGCAGACTGTTAATGGTAATCAAACTAATGATTCGTCCTTGACAGTTTGCTAGTGGAAACATAAAGGTAGGCAGTAGGCATGCTACTAGCATCTATATCAGAATATAGATGATTTTGACATCCTTCTTATTTGAGAAGGATGAGAGCAGTGTGGAAATTCTTGTTTTGCCATCATATCCCCATGCAAATGATACTCAGAAGCTGAGAAGAAGGCAGAGTATTTGCCCCTGTTTTACCTGTCAGTGTAAATTTTCATTTCCTCTTGTGATTGCATATGCTTTTCATATGTGAGTAGAAGATACAGGAAAAAGGAGAATTAATGTTCAATCCCATGTGACCAACACAGGGCTTTGAGAGTAATGTGCAGAAAATCCCCATTGTTAATTAGTTTCATCTCATTCAAACTTGCAAGTCACTAAAGGAGTCATCCCAAAGGCTAAACTAAGTATGCTTTACATCTGACATCTTTGTTTTGTAACTTTGAAGAAAAGAAAACACAAGATTATTTTGCCTGGCCTCTTTCTTCATAGGTTTTTTTTTCTGATCTGACAACAATTGGTTTTTCCTATTCTTCTAATGCAGCTCAATGTCTCAAACTGAACACTATTCAAAAGCACAAACTGTTCCTGTCACTTTAACGTTGGAAAAAGACTTTTCGTTAACTCTATGATTATTCAAGTCAAAGTAACTGAAATGAAAGTGAAGGTTAGTGTTCTTTCATGTAATTATATATTCACTATTCTTATTTCTTTGTCTTACGATCTTAATTTCAGCAAGCATGCCATTACAATTTAAAACACCCTTGTCCGAAACCTGACAGTGGCTGAATTGACAGCTTCTCCTTGTTTCTCTGAAAGAGGAGCTCTGACTTTGAGTATGACTTTGAGATCTTGCATCCTGCTATAAATATATATTTTTTGTTAAAAACCTACCAATACCCTTTCATCCTCAATTGCTGCTTCTTTTTCAGGGGGAAGATATAAAAAAAAAAAAAAAAAAAAAGAGAAAAGAAAAACCTGATGTCTGTGGCCTCCCAGTGCTTACAGATCCAGGGTCAATGAAAGATGCTATATTCACCACAGCTTGTATCTTGCTTCTTCTGTAGAGCAATAGGAAAATCTTTGTTCAGTTGACAGTAGGTATCGCGTCTGCTGAAGTGTTTCCATGGAGACAGGTCATAGCTGAGCAGAGCAGCTGGCACTGCTGAGATGCGTGGTGCAGCCCTTCCACCAGTACCCGATTTATTTGGGCGGCTGATGGAACGTGCAACAAAGGCATCTCCCTTCTTTAGGAATCTCATTTGGCTAGAAATGAAATACTGTTTTCCCAAAGAAAATGAAAAACTCTTTAAACTACACAAGGGAGAAACAAACAAAGTACGTATCAGTATTTCACACAGATGTCACAATATTCCAGTGATGCTTGAGGAAACTTGAAAGCCTTATGTAGTTGAATCCTGTTTTTTTTGAGTTTGGACTTTAATTTCAGATCTATTTATTTCTAGATCTAAAAATCAAACAAATAGTGCCTGTTTTTGTTTTTCATCTGATGATTTTAACTCATTCCATTCTTTGCATTCAGAATAAAACAAAAGTGGTTTCTGTAAGCACTTTTCCTTGCGAAACATATGATTATGATTACAAATTTTTTCCTATTTTATTTGGATTTAATTTTTCAGTAATTATTTCTTTCCCTTGAATGTACACGTTTGCTCCATCTAGATTAGCGAGATGAGAGGAAAAAAAAGCTAACGGAAGTGTAGCTAATTTTAAGATGCAGGTTGTTGTGCAGGTTGTTGATGCTTTGTTGTGCTATCTGATCCACGCCTCATTCCATGAAATGGAGTAAGATGCTTTTAGGAGAAAAGCTTTGATGGTAAACTCTAAAACATGCTTCACATACCACAGCTAAGTACAACAAGAAGGTTTTGTACAAAAGTGACAATGAAATCCTGACCTCATTGAAGTCAGTGTTTAAATTGTATCTTGGTTTCTTTAAGGTATATCTCAGCAAAAGCAGGAAATTATTAGTATTGCTGTAGAAAATACTGGTAAAATTTAATTTTCAATAGTTCAGACTTTTCTAGTCACCAACACTGAAATGAACTGTCGTGGTTTAGGCCCATTCAGGGAACAAAAGACCACGATTAGCCTCAAGTACCGAAGACTTAAGGATTGCTAAAGGGCAGGGAGAGCTTAATTGCCGCTTAAGGTGCAGGACAAAACAGACCAGGCTACTCGGCTTGGGGAAGAAAACAGAAAACAATTTAATACCAACTAAAACATAAAACCCCAAAAACCAGAACCAAAACAAAACAACACAGAATGGTACAGAGATGAAGAGTCCGACCAGCCCTTTAAGACCACCTGCTCCCCACCCCTCTCCTCTTCCCGGGCTCAGAGCCCTGATCCCGGTGTTTTATACCTCCGTCCCCCCTGAACGGCCCAGGGGGGCAGGGAGTGGGGGTTTCAGTCAGTCCGTTCCTGGTGGCTTCTGCCGTTTGTCTCACCTCAGGGCAAGTGGGTTCCGCACCAGTCCTCCTTGCAAGTCCGTGAGGTACCACACACACATGGCAGCCCTGCACGGGCTGCACCGACGCACATTTGTCCCAAAGCCCTGCACGGGCTGTACCGATGCTCATTTGTCCCAAAAGTTGCTGCTCCTCTCTGCCTCTCGTGTGGGGCTGCTCTGCGGTGCACAGGCTCTCCAGCATGTCCTGTGCCATGACCGCCTCCCCCACACAGTCTCTGGCCCGTCCGGGCACACTCACATGAAGTTGCTGCTGCTGATCCATAGGTTGCAGGGGTACCGGCTGCACTCTCACCACGGCTTGCAGAGGGGTCTCTGGTCTGATGCTCCATCCTTCCTCCTTCTCCGACTGTGGGGTCCGCATGGTCGCCTCCATCTTGTACCACTCTTACACCTCCTGCCTGGCACCTCAAATTCCCGTCCCTAAATAGTGATCGCAGAGGCGCCAGATTGGCCCAGCCAGGCCGGGGGTGGGTCTGAACCCAGGAGTCGGAGGAGAGTCTAAAAAACTTCACTGCAACCCGCTCCCCCTGTTACTAAGCAAAAGCAACTCCTTGCTAAACCATGACATGAACTAAAACTGGAAAAAGATGCTAAGGGAGTGCTAAAATTATTTTGGAAAAGTATTATGAGACACCAAATGAGTTTGACTTGTTTAGTTTGGTCAAGCAAAGTCTAAGATTAGATATACTGATTCCATAAAAATAAAAACTTCAATAACCTTAAATAATTTCAAACTACAAGCACTTGAAGGACTGAATTCTATTTACACCTTAGTAACATTAAATACCTACAGGAGTTCAGCTACTCAGGTCAACATGAGTTAAATCAATCAGCAGATATGGGGGCCAGAGGATTTTTTTTTTCCTATTTAGGAAGAATTTCCACAGAGGCTGAATTTCCTTTTTTTTTTTTTTTTTTTTTACCCTAGGCTGAAGTATCATTATCTGGAAATTTTATTGGCAAACATTCAGGAATCTGGTATGCAGATAAAGCTCTCACTTCCTCCTACTTTCTTCCTGTGGCACAGTATAGTCTTTTGGTCAGTGTCAGGAAGCATTTCCTGGCCCACGGCATTTGCAGATATGTGGGATAATGTGTGGTTCCCCCGACCTAGCTGTTATTTGTTAGCATGGAGGTTAAGGCCTGCATGAAGTGACTCATGTGGCCTTTCACAGTATCCTGTCCCTGCGCCCTGCTGGATGATGGATCAGTATCAATATGAAAACAAAAATCACATGCACAGGAGCCTGTTGGGTCCCATTTAACTGAAAACATTATCTCCCTTCAGAGCTGTTCATGCTGTGGGTCTCAGATGTTACTTTTGTTGGAAGATCTTTGAGAGAGACAGAAGAATTTAATTCAGCCTGGTGCAAAAATAAGAAAATTTTCATGAACAGTGTTTTCCCCTTTGTGTTCATACATGACACCATGCTTGAATTCAGGGGCCTTCTGCAATGAAGGAACCAAGAGCCTGTAAAAAATTCGAGGTTCAATGCTTACCCTAACAGTTACCAACTTTGTTTTCCCCCTCAAAAAAAAAACCAAAAAAACCACAGTTGGAGCAGTACTTTCACTTTCTGTTGAAAACACGAGGATTTCTTGTAAACTGTATTGTAGCTACTTAGGAATCAGTTGTAATGATCCTAAAACTGTTAACTCTGGTGTGCAACATCTCACCATTTTGCAGAAGTTTGAAAGGCTATGATTTATTAAACAAGTCTATGTTAGGTGGGTTGGACAATCATTCTGATGCAGAAAAGGCTCTTAAAATCAGAGCTAACTCACTGCAGCCTAGCAGATATGTCTAATATATACTACAGTCACAGATGTAATCACAGCTCAATGTATCCTGATCTAAAAAGTGTCACAGAATGACCTTTATCTTTGCAAGGCAAAAGATTTTGGTCTATTCCATGGTACTTGAAGAGCCACTCACTCTGACACAGAGATAAGTATGGACAAACAAGTTATACAGAAATCATTTTGCTCGAAGATCTTATTCTGAGAGGTGCAAATGAGCTATAACACATTAAATGAAGATACATCTTAGTACAAAGTGGTTATAACCCTGTTTACTTGTCCTCAGGCTGATGACCCTCATGGGCACTAGTCAGCATTAGACGTACAGGTGAGCAAAGGATAACATTCAGAACTCTATTTCTTTTCAGATGAAGACAGGAATAGGTAGGGCAATATCACAGCAAAGGTTATCTTCAATCACTTGAAGGATAATGAACCATCCTATTTTCAGAGCTCCTCTTTGAACAGTAAAAGAAGCCAAAGAATTAATCACAAAGCAAAATCCTGCCTTCTGCTTCCCTCTAAGATGGGATCTGGTTCACAGAATGATTGATCCTTAAGTCTGTTTAGTGTGGAGGACTATGTCTTCACTGCTTGAACAGAGGCGTGGTTTCTGCTCAGTTTTGCAGTGGAATTTAACAACCATCTTGAGCTGAAAAAATCATACAAGGACTTTCAGGATCAAACTGATTATGCATTCAGTATCCCAATACTCCATCTGCTGTTTCCTTGTTCCATATCCCATTAACAAATGCTAAGCTGCAGATTGTTTTTCACATAGTAATGAGCTGGATAAGTATGCAAACAAAACAAAAGTTATATATTTCTGTAAGAACAAGTGCCAAGAACACCTCCTGTTGCAACACTACTAATGACAAGCTAGCAACAATGAGGGGTAATTTGTAGTATTCCCAGGTCAGCTGCACACATGGTTTCTCCAAAAATAAGTGAGGCAATTTATTCTATACTTACAATGCACCAGACTCATTCCTGCTTTTATTGCTATAGCCTCAGTGGATCCGTATCATGGAAGAATTTGGCCTTGCAGTTGGAAAACTTCCTACAGATGGTGGTAAAAAAAAGGTGACCAGTATAAATAATGTCATTATCCCAATTAACTGGAATTGATTAATTCATCCATCCATTTCCCAAGTGATTATCTCCAATTAAAATAATTGCCTGGACAGCATTCCATTGCTAGATGACTGGGTGAAACAGAGATCTTCTAAATAGCATTTCACTCATAACCCAGCACAACCACTGCTACCAGGCACTAGCGAAATGTTCCAATCTGCTGCATGACAACATGGGTACAGAGGAAACTTTGGAATGTCTCTGACATACATGGATTCACATTTTATTATTTGGACAAGCATAGGGTTACTGTAGAAAAAGACTTGGTTTGTTGAAGAATGCAAGGGCGTGGTGCCTGCTATAAAGAGTTCACATTTCTAAGCAAACACAGACACCTATAAGGAGAACAAAGAAAGCATGAGTAGGCATAGTCAGCCCTGGCACTAGCACCACAGCAACCTCTCACTTGTATATTTGTGTAGACATCACAGTAATGGATGGGTTTTCAACCCTGTTTCTGAAGATAGCTAGCTCTGTTTACACTTATAGAGCTATCTTCCCAGCTGGGAAAGTGATAAATAGTCTGATGACATCTGTGTGAAAATGTAAAGCACAGAAAGGGGAGTCTGACACTACAGACCTACTAGAGGCAAGAGTCCACTTTCCAATTGTGATTAGGAGATGACAGGGACACCTTGAAAAAGCAGTTTCTGAAATACTGTGTGAAATGTGATAGTCATTTAAAGAAAGGGATAACAAGCTCAAATGAGCTGGATAGGAGGAGGATGCCTGTAGCTACTGCATAGCATCTGCTAAGATCAGAGAAAAGGCTGTTCTAATAAGACGTGAGAGTGTGCATAGATGTATACATAGATGGAGATGAAAAACTAAGAGATGGTTTGTATGGAAAATATGCAAAATTCAAGCATACTTTGCATCCAAAAACATTAAATTCAGAGCTGAATTACTGCATGATCACTCAGTACAGTAACTAGTACATTTTTAAGAAAATGAACTAGGAAAAAGCTTAGAATAAGAAACAGATTTTTGTTGAATCTGAGCTCCTAGCTACACAAAAGAAAATTTTAATTTGAACAGAAAGGTAGTTATATGGTACTGAGAGGCAACAGTGAATTGTTCATATAAATATTAGCAACTTATTTTTGTTTACCCATGAGATAATAAGAGGTTAAGCATTGGAGGAAAAAAATCCCAGTTGGCTAAGTACTGTGAACCCTGCACAAAACTGGTAGGGGGATAAGAAGATTTGTGTATGGGATGCACTAATAAAGAATGATGGAAATGTACAGAAGGTGGAAAAGGAATGGATTAATAGTGACAATGACAGATAAACTGGCCAGGTAGAAAGTGCCCATACATCATAGAAGGTGAAACTGAAACCCTAATGTCTAGACAAAGTAGAATTGTTTTGGTTGCTTAAACACAGGCAGCTCAAGAGAATGGTGCCAGGCTCCTACATGGCCTCTAGCCACTCCTTCCACACTGTGTCCTAATTGTCACTCTAGATACCTTATTCAGATACCTTGTTGTGCCTCAGAGGTACTAAATGTCTGTGTTCATGTAACTGAGTACTGTACTATATAGATGGGAATCAGTTCACACTTAAACCTCCTAAAGGTTTTAGTATGAAGATGTTTACAAAGTTGTTCAGAGTTTGCATTCCTATTGCAGGCAGTACAGCTGGTGGGCTTTTGGAGCTATGTGCATGGCGAGATTCAAGTCAAAGTGCTTGGATTCAGATATCTAGTGTCATCTGAGGCAGCCAAGAGTAGCTGGAATTTTTGTGCTATAAAACAATGAGATTGATGCTGAAACATAAAACAAGTATCACATGAAATGAAGTCAATTAACTACTTGAAGTAAAAAATCCTTTTTCTTTCTTTTCATTTCTTTCTTCCCTTCTTTGGAGAGATATTGTATTTCAGTACATTCTTAACTCCAGCTTACGCTGTGTGCACAAAGCCTTATTGTGGACATCAACTTATGATAGCAGGCAGCTCCCCACAACTGATGGCCTCTTGAAAAGTTAAGAATTTTCATTATTAGGAATTCTTTTCAAAAAACCCTGAGAAAGGTTTATATGCACAATGTTTATTTTTGAAGACTGTAGGTAATGGTTGACATTGACTTTGAAGTTATATTAGAGAATAAACAAAGAGATGGAGTGTTGAAGAAAAGACAGGGAGAAAGAACAGAATTTCGGAGTATTTCAGGCAGGATATGATGTGTACAGACCTGAGGATGTACCAATGCTAAAATAAAATGGTTATAATGAAGACTGCAGGAAGAATCTTAGGTTTTTTGGGGCTTGGTTGATTGAGAGGGATGGGGTAGCCAAGAAGTGAAACAAAACATGCAAACAAACAATCAAAATGTTCTTTTGTTTAGCTTGAATAGAGGCTTTTGTTGTTTAGGAGATTAAATTCCAAAGTAGCATTTTGTGAACAGAAAATGTCTATTGGTTTATAGCTAAACTAAATATAGGAATGAAGGGCTAGTTTCACCAAGGATGAAGCTGACAAAGCTTAGGGGGTAAAACAGTTATATCGGGAATCCTAGCTAAAATTTCTTGCCTGCCTGAGGAATATGAATGAAGGTCTCCTACTGAACACCTAGTGGTCTAGCACCTTCTTTCTTGGTGTTATTCTGCTTTACGTAAAGGCCTCTCATTATCTAGAGAGGGGCTTGAATATATTTAAGCAACAATATTTGATTCTGATCTGCTCAGACAGAGGAATAACGCACAGTGAGAAACATATTCAACAAGAAGTGTGAAGGAATTGCAGCCAAGAACACAAACCTTAACATATCCAATGTTGTGGTGACTAGAGCATTTGCTTAATAAGTAGGAGGCCTATTTCAGATCTTTGCCCATAAACAAAATTCAAAGAATAGGGAATAGCTGTGGAAAGTGTCAAAAATGAATTCACAGGAGCAGTAGAGGTGTTCAAAAGGCAGACTCTTGTTTCCTTCTATAGTTTCAGGAATACAGTCACAAAAGCAGCTTGAGGTAAAGTCACTATCAATTTCAGGGCAGCTGATACTATATTTTTGAGCTATTGCTCTTATTACATTTTCATAAGAAATATCTAGTTCTAAACCAAATAATTTCTTCAGACATATGAAAAATGTCAATATTGCTCAGCCTCCTAGAAACTTGTTATAAGTCAGAGATATAAGTAAAGATACAACATTTTCATGAAATTTTGCACACCATCAGCATTGTGGCCTAAGGAAAAAAAGAAAATGCTTATTGAATTGCTGCAGTTTAACATGATGCCAGTTAATTTTTTGTAATGCCTTATCTTTTATATTGGGTTTGTCACAAACAGCTAGGGTATGTGCCTAGTCACACTGTTTGAACTAACCTCACTAAGTCTTCTGAAATCTTGATGGATTCTACCAATGTTTAATCAGTTTTGGAAGTCTGGCTGTTAGACCAACGGCCCTCTTCCAAGCCTAAATCCATCAGGTTTTAAGACATTAGACCAAAACTGCTCAGAACACAGGAAATGAAGACACAGAATCAGAAGCATGTATTTAAAGACTCTTGGTATGTCTATGAGCCTGGCAATTCACTAATCCAAACAGGCTTTTTCCGAAAGAAACCGAGGTTTATCTCAGGTACCATAAAAGAGAAGATATTTGTTTTCAGAAGAACCAAATAACATCAATTACATTTAAAAAACCTTTATCACATTCAGCTGAGGATGATTAATTTGAGCTTTTATATTCTTATGCTCCTTACCTAAGCACATAACACAAATAAGCCTTCATTATATATCAAAAACTTTAAGATCACAGCTGTTTGAAAAAAAAAGCTGACTAAATTATAGCAAGTACTTTTATGTAAGAAAGAGAAAATATATCACTTAGGTAGTTTGCCTAATCTAAACTAAAATTTGGGATACATTTTGAAAAAGGAACAAATGGATGGATGCAAATGAAATCAGATTTGTTAGTGCATTACCAAAGTTACATTATATACTAAATTAATACAATATTGTTCCTTGAGAATTGTTTTTTAAATTATGCCTTTTGTATATATTTTAATTCACCAGGAATTCTCACAAAGAGACCTAAGATGACATAAATGTGAGATGAGGGAGGACAAGTAAAAAATAGCTGAAGCAGAGGTGATAAGGGTTACTACCAGTGTGGAAGGAGATTAGCAGTGGGCATATGTGGAGGGTTTCAGTGATGAGCATGAGACTGGATCCAGAAAGATGCTTATACTCCTGGGTTGAAGGTGAATTTCAGCAGTTATCTCCTGAATGTGAGTAATAGTTATAACCTATACTGCCTCTTATAAAGTTTTTCAATTCTTCCTCAAGCAATGACTTTTTTAATATATATGAAATTGTATCCTTAATTACATATTTTTGTTTGTGGTCTCAATTTAAGAAGAGTATGCATTTATTCTTAAATAAATAGTTACTTCTTAAGTGTTTGTTTCCTATTTCATTACTAAATTATTAGATGTATTTTTTTTCACCTCAGCAAATTTACATTATCATTTTATTCTTATGTACTGTGTTATTTGTGTAGTAATAGACAAATTAGTACAAAATAGTACACAAAATATTACACAAAATAGTACATAAAATATTAGTACACAAAATAGTAAAGATTAGCTTTTTAGAAACAGTAGGTTTCATGCTTTTTAAAGAGTAACTAGTCATTTCTGCTTATATTTGGGTCAGAAATGTTGTCTTCTGCTCATATTTGGATCAGAAAAAGAAAATATTTTATGCCCTTATAACATCACTTCCCAAGGGAAAGAGCATGCTCTCTGTGATAAAAACATGAAGAGACCTCTGAATAATCCAGGATTAAATTATGTCATACCAAAAGGCTTATATAAAGTGGCCCTTTGCTGACAACTTAGTTCTCTTGAAATCCTGAAAGTGGGAATTTTGTTATTTTTGCAATTCCTCGTTCTAAATGACAACATATTTTTCTAATATATTACTGAGGAATCATAAGGAAAATGCATTTGGAAACACATGATGATATTGGGCAGCTGTCAGGCATTGAAGTAGAGAGAATTAGTGTTTCACTTGTACCTGCAAGGGTAGAAAGGAGTCCTAGTTTTTCTAATTTAATATTGTATCACTTGTAATCACAGACCTGAGTTAAACATTTGGTGACCAAACTATGATGTTAATACTTTTTGTATTTGTTTTTATAAAGGGTCCTGAAGCAAAATACGTTTAAGGTAGTAAGACCACCATTCTATACTGACCTTCTAGTTTTCTCTGTTATCTGTTGTTCTGACAGTTATCTCTGTCAGAAAATTGAAGATTTTAATGTTGTACATTGTTGTCACTGGGGATGAGTGAAAGCATTTAATTGTGTCTGCATCATTGAAGTTTAACCCAAAGGTAAGAAGGGATGGATAAGAACAGCAAGACGATGTTCAGACTTCCTGTAAGCACTTGGAAAGCATATTACCTTAAAAGAGTCAATCTGATGGTCACAGTTTTGTCCTGGAAAAGCACTCTCATCCTGTGTTGTAATAATTTCCTGCAGAGCCAGTCCATTCTTGGCTCACTCTTTGTTGACTCTCAGTACCCATCCATTTTCAGTGTGGCTCCACTTATGGAAGGCAGAGAACAAAGGAGCATACAGCATCTATAATCCTGCACACAGAGTTTAGGTGGTAACTGAATAAAATAAAGAGATTTTTCTCCTCATAACCTTTTCTAGGAAGATGGAGAGAATCAAAATACAATCCTAAGCAGATTTATTGAACTAGAGAGAAATGACAGCTACTGCTATGGTACTGCTGAGGCACAAGTGTTCTCCAAACCTTGGAGGTGATTGCCTGTACTTTGCACAGCTGCGAGCCGTAAGAGACAGAACAGAGTGTTTCTGCTGATCTCTAGATGCTTCCAACCACTTTTAGAGCACCTGAACCACTAGAATAAACTCAAACAGGCTAAAGATCAAACAGTAGAAAATTTTCTACCTCTGGGTAATAACCAATTAAACTGACAACAAAATAATTGGGAATAGCGAGGAAGAGAACGTAGAAGATAGCTCCTCCTTCAAAATGACCTTTTTATGTAACAGCAGCCTATTTTAAACAGTCCTGAAAGTAAATGAGCTAAAAGCTGCAATTAATATCAAAAGTAGAGTTATTTCAGAGAAAAGTTTGAAACAAATGCTAAAGCAAGAGGAACTTTGTGGAGAGTGTCCTGAGAGAAGCTCTTGTTTTTCTTAGAAGAGCTCCTGACTAAAATTCCTTGCTCTCCATTGAAAGAAGACTGAACAGAGGAATTATGGCAAGCTTATTATTAATTAATTAAATTTTGAATAGGAGATGACAGTAGAATGAACACAAACTGTGTGTTTGCAGAACAGTATATTACATCCTGCGTACTTATTTTGATTGGTTGATGTGTTCTGGACTTTCATGAGTTGAAATATTAAGCCCCTTAAGTGCTGCTCTGGACTGCAGTGCAACTGTGTCTATTACCAGGCTGTCATTAAATAAATATAAGAGTTTTTTGAGGGAGACTGGTGGAATCCAAAGTGTATTTTAATACTAGAATGGTGTTCCGAGTACAAAGCTAGAACTTTAACTGCAAAGTCCTAATTTTGAGGTGCAAGACAAAAGAACAGAAAATTAATTTGAAATATTGGCCTAAAACCAGTATCTTCACAGAATCTGGCATGTCATACTGATATGTAGGAGGGAGATGCTTGATCATTCTCACAAAAATTTCAGTTCAGTGTTGAAATATTAGTACATAATTGCATTCTTAACTTGATCTAGCGGAAGGTGAGCAGTTGTGAGGTAGGAAGGTTGGAACTAGATGATATTGAAAGTCTTTTCTAACCCAGACCATTCTATGATGCTATGCAATTTAAGAGAAAAATGCACTGCCCTTGTGAGACTGCATCTGAAATATTATGTCCAGTTCTAAGCCCCTCATTTCAGGAACAGGGAGCTGCTGGAGAGAATTCAGCACAGGGCCACCAGGATGATGAAGTGGAGCATCTTCCTTATGATGAAAGGCTGTGGGAGCTGAGGCTCTTCAGCTTGGACTAGAGGAGACTGAGGGGTGACCCCATTAGTGTCTATAAATATGTAAAGGGTGGGTGTCTGGAGGGTGGAGGCAGACTCTTCTCGACGACCAATGATAGGACAAGGGGCAATAGGTATATATATACTGGAACACAAGCGATTCCAAAGAAATACAAGGAAGAATTTTCTTACGATGAAAGACTGAGGGAGCTGGGGCTGTTCAGTGTAGAAAAGGAGAGACTGAGGGAGGATCTTATTAATATTTACAAATATCTAAATTGTGGGTGTTAGGAGGTTGGGACATCCCTTTTTTTTTGTTGTAGCTAGCAACAGGACAAGGAGTAATGCGTTGAAGCTGGAACACAAAAAGTTCCATTTAAACACAGGAAAAGACTATGTTACAGTGAGGGTGAGGGAGCACAGGCTGCCCAGAGGGGTTGTGGAGTCTCCTTCCTTGGAGATCTTCAAGAACCACCTGGGCAGGTTCCTATGTGATCTTATCTAGGTGGACCTGCTTCTACAGGGGAATTGGACTAGATGATGTTTAAAGGTCCCTTCCAACCCCTACCATTATACAATTCTATGAATTTCTTCACTGTGAGGGTGACAGAGCACTGAAACAGGCTGCCCAGATGGGTTGTTGAGTCTCCTTCTCTGGAGCCCTTTTAAACCCACCTGGACGCATTCCTGTGTGACCTACTCTAGGTGTTCTTACTCTGACAGGGAGATTGGACTGGATGATCTTTCGAGGTCCCTTCCAACTGTTAAGATTCTGTCATTCTGTGATTACTGGTAGAAATGAGACTGCCCCACATTTCACAATGTTTTGCCAAATACAGAAGACATATTTATATGTCTTTATATTTATCCTTTATATGTCTTTATATTTATTTATATGTCTTTATATGTCTTTATATTTATCCTTGGATCTGTGGCGCGTCAAGAAGGACTGAGAGTAGTCAAAAGAGGTCATTTAGAAGATTAAAATGACCTAAAGATTCAGAATTTGGAACTAAATTTATTGCTAGAATAAGAGAAAATTCTCCCAATATTGGGAGAACTAATATCATTAAGTCTTGCTAAAATTGAGTCCTACAAAATACACCACTATTCAGATAAGAATGTAAGCAAACACTTAAATAGAAGTATTGACTCTAGGTGATTCTCTGGAAAAAGTAGGATTTGAATGTATATTTGCAATAAAATGTATATTCCATAAACATGACTGTGTAAACTATATCTGCAGAAAAATAAATGTCTGCCACAGTTAAACTATGAAATACCCAACATATGTCTGACAGAAACCCGACCATCTCTAAGACATATTGATTCAAATTCCTGAATCCTTCAAATTACTCATATTCATAAATATCAAATCTGTTTGACTATTGCTGTGAATTTTTTGCCTTGTTTGCCATCAGTGAGATTATTTTTGTGTTTCAATCTCCTTTAATTTGTTTCACAGTCCACAAAACAGAGAACCTTTTTTGGAGCTCTTGAATATCTATCAATCATTCCCTTACACTCTGAGATTACACCTTCAGACAGTAGTACCTTGTTTTCATTACTAAAAAAGTACTTTGCTATACAATATAGGATTTTAAAAATTCTTATATTTTCTTAGTTGACCATAAGGAGCTCCCACTGCAGTCGTGAAATGAGCTAAAATAAAGGAAAACTTGTAAAACTGCATTTTTTAGGAATAAAAAGCATAATGTGAGCACTTGGTGGTAGTTCGAAAGACTTTGTTAATACCTGCCTAGAGTTTACCAGCTCTTTCAGTGTCCCTGAGGTTATCTTAATGTAATCATGTCTTCTTGAGGTGTGATTTTTTTATCAGCATATGCTTGACTGAAAGCATCTAATTCACAGGCTGTGCCAGGACAGCAGATGCTGTGGAAGCCATTTCAGAGTGATACAGTGTGTGGAACTCATGACTGTAGAACTAACATATTCCCTCTGAGATGCTATTCGAAGATATTTTTGAAGTCTTTTCTTTTTTAAACCTTTTGCTTTGGAAAGCTTTAAAAAGAGCAAAACAAATATTTTACTTATGCCTAGGGTCAGTTCTATGTGCTTTCTCATATTCGTGGATGTTGAATACTGCAGAATTAGTGGGCTGGGGAACATTTTGTCCATGATTTATCTAAGGGTTTTGTGCAGGAGTAAACTCACATAAAGCCCACTGATACAGTCAGTTGTGGTCAACTGTAATTCAAGGTCAGCATCAGATAAAATGGCTACAGACTTATGACAAATGGTCTGGGAGAAAGGCATAGCACAAATGCGAGAAGTAGAAAGTGCTATTACTTACTATGGAAGAGAAATAACCAAAATGAAGGGTTCTAGGTTAGAATCACATCATGAACCTAAGATTTACTCTAATTCTCACAGAAACTTAATAATGGAGCAGGCATTTAAGTAACTGAAGGAAAACTGCTTTGATTGTAAGGCAATTGTCACCACTGACATAACTTCCGTCTCTGTTCTGTTCCTCTCAGTTATGTCTGTAGCTGGTGTGGAGTGCAGAGCTTCAGACAGATCTTTGAAATAATGTCAAGTCCATCTAGTTATACAAGACAATGCAAAGCAGCCTTTTTTTTTTTTTTTTAACTCACAGTTCAGGAGTTACTCTTATGAAAGCTGATCAGCTGTTGCCTATTCTGGAGCCGAATATATTTGCAAGAGTTTTCAACATATATAATTGTATCAGTTTTATATTTTTATGTGAAAATGTGCTTTAACCTGAGCCACTAAATAAGATGATAATCATCATTACCTCTTCTTCCCACTTACTCAGAATCCAAGGTTTTGAAAGACATGACATGAAAGACTTTCATGCTACATAGGACAGGAATTGGAAGGATTGATAGTGCCTTAATAGAGTTTTTAAATACAATCTATTCTTAATTATTATTATCCAACAGCTGATTTCCATCGACAGAAAAAAAAATAGTCATATTCTGCTATAATTTACCAATCTGCACTTGACTGTACATGTTCCTTGGTGCATGCAATTGAATAATAAAAAAAAAAGATTGTATTTCATTGAGAGGAATTTTTCCTCAGTGGCATACATTATATATTCTTTAGAGAAAGTATATTTTTCTAGAAATGAAATAGCTAACAAGGAAGCTCAATTTTAAGGGTTTTTTAGAGCTCAAATGTAAAAAAAATCACAGCTAAAATAAATAATTCTTCAGCTATCTGAATTTATTTACATATATGTATATATGAGTAGATATGTATGTATGCCTATGGTACATATCTACCTATCTGTCTGTCTATTTGGTTTTGGGTTTGGTTTTTGATTTTGTTTGTTTCCAAGGCTAGACACAATCTTTTTATGCCTGCAAGGCATCTTCTTCACCTGATCGGGAAAAGAGGTTAGATCAGGATGTCCTAATAGTAGGACTGTAGTCTCCATATTTTCAGTTGTAGTACCTGACATATGTTTTCTGCAATAGAATCTAGGAGTAAGTGAATAAGTACACAGTTCTGATTAAAAAAAAAAAAAAAAAAGAAAGAAAAGTCTTGCAGGATCAATCCTGCAGTTTAATTTAATTAGATTTGTTTCCTGGCTACAGATGAAAATGACACTCACTGAAAAACCCACCTGGATGCCTTTGTGTGCAACTTGATCTAGGTGGACCTACTTTAGCAGGGGGATTAGACTAGATGATCTTTAGACATCCCTTCCAACTCCTACCATTCTATGATTCAGTGATTCTATGTAACATGAAAGCATTGACCTTGGAAGTTTTTCATATTCAAAACCATCTTTTTTTCAAGAAAAATGTGATGTAACTAATCTTTGCATTATTAGAATCATAGAATGACAGAATCATTTCAGCTGGAAGAGACCTTTAAGATGATGAAGTGCAGCCTTTGTCCTAGCCCTATAAACTACTAGACCATTTCGCTAAGTGCAACAACCACTCGTCTCGTAAACACCTCCAGGGACAGTGAATCCACCTCCTCCCTGGGCAGCCTGTTCCAATGCCAGTAAAGAAATTCCTCCTCATATCCAGCCTGAACCTCCCCTGGTGCAACTTGAGGCTGTTTCCTCTTGTTCTATTGTTTGTTACTAGGAAGAACAGATGGACCCCCCATCATAACTCTCCACTTTATTAGCGAGCATCAGGCTTTTATAAGCTATGCAAAGCCAGCTTGGTTGCAATAATTCTTATTGGTCTTTTCTCTAATGGCCAGCTGTACTATTTGTGATAAGCCTTGTGGTTTCACATATTCCTTCAGATTTTGCCTTGCTACATTCTTTTAAGCTTACACAGTTTCTTTCCCACACGCACAGCTGCCTTCATACCTACATTCTAACGAGCAACTCATCCTTGACTATTCTTCAAGCCCACTGTTCACTGTCTGATGTAGCCCAAGTCTGAGCCTGCATCTGAGGCTTGTGTCTGAGCCTCATGCAGCTTACGGTCTCACNCGCCCCTCCTCCCCCCCCCCCCACCCCCCCCGATTTTAAGCAAAATTTCCCTACTCAGCCAGGCTGATCTTTGCCTTCTTGGCCACCTAGGCGCACTACCGGCTCCCATTCAGCCAACTGTTGCTTAACACCCACAGGTCCTTTTCCATAAGTCACACTCACACCCTAAATTCTATTTTGGTTTTAATTCTCTCTCTCCTGTTCACTGTTACCCCCCATTTCAGAAGGAATTTCACAGACTTCAGAAGTTTATAAGTCTATACTCCAGGCCCAACTCAAGAACTCCAGTGAATGCCAACATGGTGAGTTCAGTGCTTTGTAAGCCACCTCCCTGTACACCACAAAACTTAGTTCTTGCTCTTTGAACTACCTTGCCCAGGGATATGGTGGAGTTGCCATCCTCGGAGATATTTAAAAGCTGAGGGACATGGTTTAGTGGCGGACTTGGCAATGGGTTAATGGCTGGGCTTGATGATCTTAAATGTCTTTTCCAACCAAAACTAGGTGGTCCTGGGTGATTGGACTAGATAATCTTTTGAGGTCCTTTCCAACCCTTGAGATTCTCTTATTCTGTGATTCTGTCATTCTGTGATTCTGTGAAAACCATTTGGTGATTCTAACTCATTCAGGTCTCTAGCAGTTCAATATCATGACAGACACTTCAGTGAATTAACAGTATACTAATGGCTTCTGACATTTGCAAGAGTTTTCAGGAAACAATTTGACATGATTAATGCATAATAATTTCCCTTTTCTTTTAAACAATCTTGGCATTTGTCAATGAAATTTTACACCAAGGCTACATATTGCTCTTTTATTCCTCTGTGAAAGATGAATCAATTCTAACAAATTCTCTCACATTGGCTGCTTCAAAGCTACAGAATATGCCAGGAAGGTGAAAAACTTTAAGAATACCTGTTATTAAAAATAACGCTGTACAAACACAGTACAAAGGCAAATCACATGTATATATCTACACAGATTATGGATAAGTGATTTGCCTGCTATCTTTCAAATGCAATAAATAATTAAAAGCTGCATACATTGCACACACACTAACAAGAGGCAGCAATATCCCATCCTGCAAATAAAATGCTACGTTGTCTTGGTCCTCAATGCTCCCCTAACCTACTGTCAAAAAGTCAACTGTGTTCAGATACTCTCATTTTTTACCCTTTTTGAAGAGTAGCAACTTTGAAAAAATTTGCGATGAATATCTTGTTAGTTTAGCTAGTTTGACTGAAGTTGTATTCATTTTTGCCAAATCAGATTTTGAGAGGGAATTTAAGAAGAAATCTTTTTAGTGAACAGTGGTACTTGCACTGTCTTTAGAACATTACTTATTTTAACATTCTCATTAAATCAAATACTTTAATCTCTAACTTAATATGCAATGAAACTTGAAATACTGACTAAATGTCTCCCTTATCACTTTTTTAATGTCAATATCACAAATAATTACGGAATGCCTATTTTCCTTGGTTTTCACTAGTTCCAATTTTTTTTTCCTCTGAGTATCATTAATGTCAGTCAAATACTAGAAAACAACTTATAAATTTTAGTCTTACTTGTATTTTAATGCCACTGTTGCATTCTAATAAATGTATTTTATTATAAAGAACAGACAGCATATATTTTTTTCAACTTCAATTTAAAAAAGGGCAAGCAATTCAGCATAAAACAATATTGCATAAATAAATCCTGTTTGCTCTCCTTTGATAGGCCACCTCCAAGCTTATAATGGATATTGTAATTTTTGTCAGACAAATAAAGTAAAAATATGCAAACTAAATATTTTTCACATGTATTTCAGTCTACCTACTAGGTGCTATTCAGATGTTAATTTTGGAAGTTTTGCAGAATCTTCGTTTAGTTTAGAAGGAAAATGGGTGACTGAACAAAAATGTGTTTATATTCCTGTGTGAAAAAAAAATAACAACACTTCTGTGATGTCAAAACAACCACAGTTATTCATGCCTTTGTCTCCAGAGTGAGTCAGAGGAATAGATTTTACCCTAGCTCTGTGCAATTACTAAAATTGCAACAGCAAAACAGGTCATCCATCATCCTTGTAATACTATGAGAAATACTGAACGTGTACCTTACCTTCAGCCACATAAATCAGAGACTATTTGCTATATTGCTAGCAAGCTGCTCATAATTAGTATGAACGTCTCTTTTATGCTCTCTTCTCTCCCTTAATATGCTTTTTTATTGCTTCATTTTGTTCTTATTTTTTATGCTAGGAATGAAATAGAAAAATGATATGAACTAAATATTCATATTGGCAAAAAACTTTGTAAACAGATTGTGAACTGGTGATTAGTTGGCACACAAAGTTATGGAGAAAAATATTTATTATATTACTTTGAAAAATCTAGGGTAAAACCA